>JAQGAW010000713.1:0-25157 GCA_034698025.1 Phthiracarus crinitus
ATATAATATAATATAATATAATATAATATATTACAGTAATAATAATAATAATAATATAATAGTAATATAATATAACAGTAATATATAAGTCTTTAGATTGTTCAATTAATTTTTATTATGGATATAAAACCAAAAATATTTTATTTAGGACATATTTTAATAAATTAAAATTTATTAATATTTAAAATATACTCAAAAAAATTACGAAGGAATGAAAGTTATTAAAATAAATCAAGTGAACCTTTTAAAAAATATTTATTCAAAATTTATATTTCTTATTATATGCTATACTAAATAAGAAATTAGTATATTTTTCAAATTGTAGTAAAAAATTAAAAAAGTATTAAATTTTTTTAAAAAAATAACAAATAAAATTTATAAAGATACATGTTTAATCATAATTTTAAATAAATTTAAAAACTTATTTTGTTGATATATTTAACTTAAACTAAAACAAAATGAATTTTAAATGTTTTATATTAACAATATTTTATATAAATATTAATTCATTTGCAGCTAAAAATAAATAAAATAGTTTTTATTCAAGGATAAGCTTTTAATGCTGTATATTTTGCTATTTATTACCCTTTTAATACATTACGTCAAGATTAAACTTGGTTTTCTTGTGCCTTTATTAGAAGACAAGGACAAACATCTATCCTTGGTATTTATATTAGAAAAAATATTTCATGCCAGATTAACATTGAAATAAAAAATTGAAGTTTAAAAAAACTATCACAATTACGTTATTATTCAGTTCGTTTCATATTTAATAGTTAATAATCCTCGAAAAAACAAACTAAGTAATCATATTTAGGAAAATATTATAATAACATTATTTTATTTTATTCAACAATAAATTCACATTTACAGTGATCAAAACTGGTGCATAGCCAGACACTCGAATGTTTATTTATGTAAATTATTTCAAATTGGCAATTCCGATTTGACTTCGAAAAATAATTACATATATTAGTGAATACTTGATAATATTTCAGTTTATATAAAGGTAATCGTACAAATAAAATTACGATTGATATTGAATTGTTAAGCAAAGTTAAAAAGTAAAATTTTTTGGAACTATTTGAAATTTATTTATAAACTAATTTTATAACGTAATTCTAATTGTTATTATTTTTTCTTATCATTCTTAAATAAATGTTTATTAAGAAACTGAATTAAAAATTTAAGGGTTTTAGATTTTAACATGAAATTTTTTCATTGATCTTTAACTTTTAAATGGAAAATATGGGTAAATCTTTTCAAATTGATAATTCATATAGACTTCGGATAATGATTATTAGGGATGCCGAAATCGTTAATTAACGATTGATTTAAATTACAATAATCTTTACAAATAACAAGTTTATAAGCATAGTTGTACCCAAATTAGTAAAATTTAAGTAAACTAATTGAACGAATCGAACGATTTTTGAAATTTCGAACGATTTTTGAATTTTCGCACGATTTTTAAATTTTTCTGATATTTGCATTAAATCATTGAATATTAAAAAAGAGTATAATTTGCTAAAAAAAATTTGATGTTTAATTTTTATTAATCTATCATATAGGTAAAAAAGTTAACTTTAAGCTTAAATATTAAATTTAATTTACATTTTCCATCAAATTCTTTTCGAAATATATTTAATTTTAAAGTAAAATAATAATTTTTTTACTAATTATGTTTTAATTTAATGAAATTATTGCAATTATAAGCTTTATTGTTATTATTATTATCATTTATTATCATTTATTTTTATAAATAAATTAAATTTTTTTCAAACGATTTTTTCGAACGATTTTAGATAATTTTGTGAACGATTAATAAAGGATTTTGGCCTTTTTTTCTAACGATTTCGACATCCCTAATGATTATACATGATTGTTAATACTTGATACTTTTGCTATTATAGTATTTGTATTCACACAAATAAAATTACAGTTGAAATCGAATTTCGAATTAAATTTAAAAAGTAAAATTGGTTTTTCTTCATAAGCTAATTTTATAACGAAAATCTAATGGTTATTATCTATAATTATTATTCTTAAGTAAATGTTTATTAAAATTCCGAAATAAAAATTTAAGGGGTTTACAATTTTTACTTGAAATTTTTTCATTGATCTATAACTTTTAACGAGAAAATTTTGTTAAATCATTTAATTCAAATAATTCCAATATACTTCGGATAATGATTATATATAGTTAGTGAATAATTTAGTGATGCTTTTTTTGTATATGTAAAGGTAATCACACAAATAAAATTACAGTTGATATAAAATTTTATCTAAACAGTTCGTTTTTTTTCATAAACTAATTTCATAGCGTAATTCTAATTTATATTAATTTTTATTATCATTCTTAAATAAATATTTATTTAGAATTCGATTTAATTATTTTCTTGAAATATTATTTCATTTCTATGTTTTTTGATCATCATATTCTATTTTAAATAACATTTAAATAAATATAAAATTTTTAATTATATATTTGTTATACATTATGTTACTCGTTACGCTACTTTACCTTCTTTTGAATTAAATATCTTTTTTATATGATAAATTCTTTTGTTTTTTTATAAGATCATTTTCAAATCCTATCTTCGTATTTACCATTTTCAAATCCTTTCTTCGTATTTACATTTTATTTTCTGTCACCGCAGTCATATCTATTCTCAAGATTTCAATAATTTCAAATATTAAATGTAGAAAGACAAATAGAAGTTTGACTAAAATTGATTTTAAATAAAAAATAAAATTATACAATTTTTTCAAATCGAAATTTTAAAATTGTAATTAAAATAAATTTATTAAATATTTTAAGAAAAATTTAGTTTAGTTTTTGTGGTAATAAAATTTATTGTTAGAAAAAATATAAAATAAATATTTTCAATTAGATAAAACTAATAAATGTAACTAATAAATAAAATAATAAAACTACTTTCATATCAAAATTATATCCTAAAAATCTTAATCTCAAAATGTGATAAATAAAATTGTTTTTATATTATAAATTTTTTAATCTAAAATGTTACAAGTATATTATAGTCTTTATCATGAATTTAATATAATCATGGATTTTCAAAATATTTACGAAATTAAGAAATCATTTTATTTACTTTAAATATCGATTGATAATAATAAAAAAATTTAAAAATTCAAAATAGCTTTTAAAATCGCTTATTTTTTCTATTGGTTTATCAATAACTTTTTGGGATCAATTTTAAGCGCAAAAAGTTGTTTTGTTGTAGTTTTTCACACTTAAAAAAATTATTTAACTTTATATTTAATTAGTTTCAATTTTTAACTATTTTTTAATCCAAATTCTATAATCAATAAAAAAATGCGATTGACTTATATGATATTAAATTCATTTACTCCTTTTTACAAAATAAATTTATTAATTCAAAAATAATTTTTCATTTATAAACTGTAAATCAAAATTATATAAAATAAACAATATAATATGGATTTTAAGTGAAACAAAATAATTTCATAAATAGAGCAAATTTGAATTTTATCTGTACAAATAGAAATGCTCTATTATTTTAAATATAAATTAATTTTTTTCCAAATTATATTTAAATTAATACTAGTTACTAATGTTTTATAATTCTTTAATTTAAAAGATAAATAAATTTTATAGAAAATTTTATAATAAGGTAATATATATCACATACCAACCTAGAATTTGAATTAATTCATAATTTATTTTTACTAAATTTTAACATGATGACTACATGAACAAAATTATTTTTTAAACTAATGTATGTTTGTATAAATTTAATAGTTTTATTTATTAATAAATACTTGCGCATACTCAATTGATAAAATCATTAAACTTATTTTCTTTTATTAATAAAATTTGTTTCAATAATTTTATTTTAAAACTGATTTTTACTATAATATGTGGTAAATGGTTATTTTAAAAATTTTTTACAAATTAAATCTTTATTTCCACAATTTATGTATCTAATTGACTTAAGTAAAGCTACTTTTAAAAAAATCAAAATTAATTATTGTAGATTTACAGACTATAATATTTGATTTTTATTCCAATTTAAATATTTTTGTTTAAAATGTATTTTCATATATAATTTATAGCAAATATTTTATTAATGACAAGTTAAGCATATTGTAAGAGAATTTTAGTCATTTAATGTCATTCTTTTTAAATTCCAAAGAAGAAGGGGTTATATGGGAAAATAAAAATTTTAAAATGTGGAATCAAAATGCATTTATTAGCCAAGATTATCTGTTATTCACAGCGATGGTATTTCCAAAAGCTATGAACAAATCACATCTTACTGCAACTAAATTAATATCAACAATTTTTACATTTGTCTGATATGGAGCTAATGATTACTAAAAAAAGATGGAATTGCAATCGATAATTATGCAATTATTGAGATGAAACTTCTGGATTAAAGTTGCCGTCGGTTTGACTTTTGCCAATCCGAACCGAACCGTTTTGAGTCATGAAAAATTTTACCGAAACCGCAAAACCGCGGTTTAAACCGCCAAATATTGTAGATTTAATTAAATAATTGATAAAACCAATTTTTATAATTAAAACTGCATCACTTTAATCTAATTAATATATTTTAACATATAATATAGTTATTTAAACGAGTTTTAATTGTAATATTAAAATTTATAAATTATGTGGGAAATACTTCAAAAGTTTATAAATTACGTTAACAATGTAAAAGTTGTTAGTTTGGAGTTAGATATATATTTTTATAAATAAACGTAAGAAATATTGTGACTTTACATCATTATAATAATTTTTAGGCCATTTTATAAAAATTTACTTGTAAAATATCATATAAAATTGATTGGCGGTTTGTCGGTTTAAACCGCGGTTTTTTTAAGTATAAAAAATTAAACCGAAACCGCTAGCTATGGCAAACTAGCGGTTTAAACCGCGGTTAAACCGAACCGACGGCAACTTTAGTATATAATACTGTATTGTACAGTATATACAGTACAGTAGAATTGTGAAAGTGCTGCACAAAAAAATTATATGATTTCATTATCTGTTTGGAGTACACTAGTTTTATTTCGAATACACTTTTCTAGTACTATGAGCTTCTTTTTTGTTGCTTACTTCTTATGTAATCCTTCGATAATATTTGGAGAAATTTTTTTAGTATCAAGGATTAGATGCCTTCATCACTTGGATGTTATACTTATATACTGTACAATAAAGCTGAGTTTTATTGAAAAAATAAATACAGAACGAGAAGAGAGAGAAAAAGAGAAAGAAAAACTAAAGTTGACAAATAAAAGTAAAATATATTACAACATTAAACTGCTTTGAATGGCTTAACCTTTTTCTGGTAATCATTGATGCACTTTGAATCCATTATTGCTTTAATGCGTGTTTTCTTATTTTTTTAACTTACTGTGTGTACTATTAAATATAATAGGAAAATGTGTATAAAACAGTTTTATTGGTTGTCATTTTGCGTCAGTTTTAATGAAACGTTAAAACTAAATATTCTCCCGCATTACCAAAAGTTTTAACTGTGAAGAGAAAAGCCTTTTTTCTCTTTGTATTACGCGAGCATCTCATCTATTCATGCATTGGTAGAGGGATTTTGGAGGATAAATCAGCGCATTAGGAGTGCATTCATTTGTTTTGATTAGCTGTGTGTTTCTAATGTATTGCTTTTTTGTATATACAATTTTCGTACGTATTAAGCAATAGACAACACACACACGAGAAAAGTAAAATAAATGCATTAATAGAGTTAAGCGTAAAAACAGCGATAAATGAGATTTAGTTTTTGGGAATCACATCGAATCACAACGCTATGACTCGCTCTAAATCATTAAATTACGCAAAAACTGATTTTTTTGTTGATTTGTACGTGTTTTGTGTTGTATTCGCGGTGAAGTAGTATTCTTTCACATGTTATGACTCACAACGAAAGGGTAAAACTACTGATTTATCCTTCCATTTAAAAAAGAGTCGATTAATGATTCGATTTTCTGGTTTAAGCCCATTGTATGTGTCATTTTTGAGTCTGATTCCTGAGTTTAATAAAATAGTCATTAAATCAAATGAGTTTTCAAATATCTGCGCAAATATTGGTTTATGGCCCAGAATTTCCTAATGGTTAATACCACTAAAATATTAAGTTTTGTCTTTAAATAATAAATTATTTGAATAATGCTTTGGACATTTTGGTAGAATATATACTGTTTGCTGTTTACTTTAAGCAATCTGTAACAAAACAAAATAAAATTATAAAGATTTGTCTTGAATCGATCTTTAAATTATTTGCTATGAATAACTAAATTAGTTGCTAGCTTTATAAAATTATTCATTGTTGAGATTTAGCCACAATTTTATTGATTATGTGTTTTTAATGTAAATAATGAGTTAAATTATAAAATTGAATAAAAAAAGCTAAATTATTTTTAGTTAATTTTTAATAGTCAGAAATTAATATACAAAATTAAAATTATTTATTATTTATAGAATGACCGAAAAAATCTTAATACCAAACTAACTTAATTTACAGTATAAGACATGCTGATTCAGGGCTGGGTTTGTCCAAATTGTTCAGCTTTTAAAAAATGGGGTGCGATTCAATGCAAATTACTTTCAAACCCTAATCTTGTATTCTGCATGTACAATATATTTCTAAAACACTATCTAAACAAATAAACTCTATATTTTTAAAAAGTACACATTTTAAAATTTAGTCTTAAGTATGTTTTCAGTTAAAGTACACTTTTCTCTAAAAAATTTATTACTCCGCGAATGTTACAGTCACTCGATTTAAAGTTGTTTTAGGAAAATATGTTTTCATAAATTTTTCGTCTGAAAAATGAGTATGAAAATTGAAGTTTAGCCTAAAGTTATCAAAACAAAACATCGATTGACTTAATGGCATAAATTAATTTAGAAAATTGCTTGCGATTCGAAACGATATCGTATAATGATTTCATGCATTAATAAATGTCATGAAAAATAGTTGGCAAACACTGCTTTCGAATGTTAGCTTCAAGTTTTAGTTATGAGATCATAGATATGGAGCAAATTGAGCAGAATTTGGGGACACATAGTCAGAGATACTGCAGTGCCATCAGCGACAAACTACACATCGAGACAACAAGACATGGACTAATCGTAAATATTCCATTCTCTAGTATTACTATTCTTCAGTTTTGTGAACAAATATAAAATTCCCTTATGGATCATCGAGCTCTTCATACTGTATAAATCGAAATATCGCTCGAGAGAGAGAGAGAGAGAGAGAGAGAGAGAGAGAGAGAGAGAGAGAAGGGAGAGCTTATCGACTGCACAATTCTTAAGATAAAAGGTCTTATACTGTGAATTGAGGGAGAATAATATTTAGTAAGAAATCTGTTGTTTCCAACTAGTTATCCTCTACTACTGCAACAACCACTACAACTCCCTATTTTGAAGAATAACCTTCGGAACTCGAAAAGTGAATGTTATGAATGTTATGGATGTTATGATCCCCGACTGACAAATTTCACTCACGATTCACTGACAGGGAGTAATGCTAACGAAAATTCAAGTGATAGAGAGAGCGAATGTGAGAGAATGTAAGAGTTTTCTTCTTTTCTTTTCTTTTTTGTTTCTTTTGCATAAACAAGTGTTGAGTCCATCCCTAAAACAACAACAACCGCAGCAAACACCCACAAGAGAAACACTCTTGCGATACTCGCTAGACTGGCATCATCTCTCTTAACCACCAAATACTCATTTACACCCTCTTTTCCATAGTTCGCGGGCAAGACTTTCATTACTCTTGAGTGCATTTTTCATTTCGCATTTTAGTCATGGCTTGTTTTACGCCGTATTGATATCCGATCTTCAAAACACACGAAACAGAAAATAAATGAAAAATAGTGAAACAAAGCCGCCGTTTGGCCTAAAAATGCCATCAAATATTCGAACAAAGATATATCCATATAATCCAAATTTTACTTCAACCGAAAGAAAAGTTATATATTATTACATATTTCTAGACCGTTGAAGGCTCGAGGATATACAGAATCAAACATACTTTTTTCCTGTACGCTATGAAAAAGTTTCTTTTAATAAAAAAACGAATCTATAGTTTTGTTTGTTTGATTTATCAGATTCATGAATCAAACTTGAACTTCAGAAAAATAGGGAAAACTATTTTCGCGTCGCTCTAGTGTTATGCTCTGTTTTACTCAATTACTTCGCTTATTTCTTTGTGCAACGAAAGCCAATTTTAGTCTCCCATTCGTCCATAAAAATGCAACAATATATACATGTACTGTATGTATATATGCGTATATTGTGCAGTATATGTGTGTACACTTATATAAGTATGCATAACTCATCGCAAAAACGATGTTTGAAATGGTTTTGGGTTTGCAACGATCGAAAACACTCAAACCATAGCTGCTTCTTCTCTACTATTGCATTACATGTCATTTGCCTCACATTCACCCATAAATACTAACTATAACTATAACTATTTCTTTCTCTCCTCTTCTTCTTCTTGTTTTTTTACCTTGTTTTAGCTCTATCACTATAATTGACTGAAATTCTTCTTCAAACGAAATAACCTGAATATATAACTTATAGACACAGATAGTGAAAAGAGAAAAAAAAGAATATTTAACATACTTATAAGAACTACAGACAAAAAAATTTTTGCATAGTTTCTATTGAGATGAGAGAGAAAGAATCTAATTTCGCGTTAAATTATTGCTTTAAGATTAATATATTTGGAGGAAAATCATTTTTTTCTTTTTTTCTCTCTGTGTGCCGATAATATCAAAAAATGTTTTGTTCACGACCAACAAAAATCTTCTCGCGAACAAAGCAACAGAAATATATATTATCGCAGGTGATGTGAACATATTTAACGATATAAGAGAGAGAACCAATAAAAATATTATCTGTTCAGCAGATCTGAGCCCAACAATAATTTATAGCTGTGACCCCAGAGTAGTGATCCTTTTATATCGAGTTATATAACTTATTTGCTATGTATTAATATATAGATTTATATTATATAGCTATGTATGGTTATGGTTGTGCAGTGTTGTCCCATATGCCACACAATTACAATGAAATCGTATAACCATTATAATTAGCTAATAGCAGACTAATAATAATCAAAAAACGCCACAAACAAAACTATTTATGGTAATAAATAGTTTTATATCGAATATGTGAAACCATTACTGCATTGCGCAGACATTTGCTATGTCTTATGAATAAGAATTAGGTTTGCGATGCATTTTTCGATTAGTTAGTTGTACACAGTATTATATAAATTGTTATGTGTATTAGAATTCGAAAATAAAGCCATAACTTAATAATACAAAAAAATATATATTTCCGAATCCGAAGTTTTTTAAAATAATAAGAGATTTTATTTCAATTTCTCAAAGCATAGCGGAAAATTTAATATTATTTAATAAATGAAGTTGAAAGCGCTGTGGCATTGTTTTTAAGCACACAATAAAACTCAATCGAAGCTTTTATTAATCTGATATTACGGTAAATTGGAGGCAAAAGTTAACGGTAGTGTTATTATAGTTGCAGTTGTGTTGTTCTCTGTGTGTGAGTGAGTGTGATCGCTATATCGTTGTACAGTACAATACAGTTTATTAAGCTTTTGCAACTGGTATTGATTTAGTGCGGTATCATTTGTGAGGATAAAAGCCAAATGTAGAACGAAAAGCAATTATAATTTATTGCATATCATGAAATATACGGCAAATGAAAACCAAGAAAAAAGTAGCTGTGCGTCTGAAGCACAGAACAGCATAGAAAGGCACACAAGTAGTGCATAGTAGCATACAATCACATTATATTACTTTTAATAGAATTACGACTCATAAAAACCGTATAAAACTATGTCTACCAATAATTCTTGATACACATCCAGTTTTATGGCACACACTCCATAAGTAAAAAATTTTATACCATATATATATGTACTGTATATTTATGTATATACATGAGTTTGATATATATGCAGTTCGGTACGTATAAATATGCAGTACTGAATATTTGGCTATTTATTTGAAGTGTCCCTTTTGTATACGAACGCTAACTGAATACACTGTAATCATAATCATAATAATATATTATATATTATATATTAGATAATAAATTGGATTGTAAGCGGATCTCTAGTATTATTTAGATTATTATCTCCATCAGTCTAATTAGTAACTGGAAGTTTAAATTAGACGCTTCACTGATTAGAGTTAGGAAATGATGTTTGAAAAGAAGCACACGTCAGGATTAAAGTTGACAGACATCGCTATCGCTGCCACTATTATGAACTAACGCTCATATCAATTATACTGTATTTTTGTGTGAATCAGCCTTTTGTTACACTCATTGTAATACTAAAGTTTTTATTCATTATTTACTGTTCTATTTGTTTGGTATAATATTGTACTTCATAAACAAGTGTTTTAAAAATTATGCTTTTAATTATTTAAAATTTTTCATTTACGCGCTAATTATTAAGTATTTAATAATTTTTGTTTAATTGTAAAGCACAACACTGGGAAATAGTGATGGAGAGGCTCGGGTTCCATAGGATCCAGCCTGAACCTGAATCCTGAGCCTCCATTTGAAAACATGAACTTCGATCCTTAATTAAAGTTAGGGCCTAAGTCTGAACCCGAGTCTCCATCCTTGAGCACGAGTCCGAGCATTCGAGCCTTTGTGAATTTTTTTAAGTGAAAAATATTCCATTTAATATCAAATGATATACTAGAACTTTTGTGATGTACAATACATATGTTTTGGCAAATTTTGTAATAACAAAAAAAAATAAAACAAATAAATATCATTATTAAACTTGAAAATTTTTTCAAATTTACTTTCCATAACATAATAAACTGCACAGAACCTTTCGAACCTCTATAAAGAGGCTCTAAGGCTTTCTTAAGCGGAACCTGTGTCTCAAACCTCAGGTTCAAGTTCAAAAATATGAGAACTTCATCAGAAGCCCCTCGCAAAAAGCCGACTAATTTAACCGACAATTTTTACAAATCTCGATTTTTATGTGGGGTCAAATTTTCCAAAATTCTAAGATGGGGTCAACCCTAGGCAAGCATACCCTCTGGGTAATTATGGTTACAAATGAAGTAGCGGTTCGAGTTTTAGGAATAACTTGTTTATCGATTTACTGTCGGGTTTGTGTAAAATAATTAGGGTTTAACCTAACCGAGACAAATAAATAAAAATCAATAGACCAAACCCATAAGAAACCAGACCCGGTTAACCGGCGGTTAAACCGACTCATAAACAGCTATAATTAATTTTTATCTTTAACTTTTTCAGTGGTTCACTAAATTTTACCGTAATGCGACCTTAATTTCTTGACAATATTTACCCAAATTTTTACAATAAATAGTTTGAATTTTTTAGCTTACTTTCTTGTAAAGAAGTCTAGCTTATGGATTTGACCATGTCTGTCTGTCCGTCTGTCTTGGTGTCCTCAGTCTTTATATTTATTAAGGGATTATGCCTGTTCTTTATATTAATTAAGGGATTTGATATCTTGCAAACTATTAACTAGAAGACTAACGAAATTTAAGTATAAATTATTCTATTAGAAAGTCAGCTCTCTGTGAATGTGTCGTTCTTGTTTTTTATTAAATTCATTAAATTTATAATACAATTAATATTATTCTGTTTTATGTATTATGAAAAATAAATTCTTTTCATGAAAACTATTGACATTCCAAATAATTCGTTAGGATTTAAAGAATTATGTTAAACCAAAATGTTTTGTCATAAATTTTATTCAAAATATAGATTATAGTCATTATTATATTCAAAATTTTTAAGGATAAACAAAATAAAATTTTCTTTTAAATGCTTTACTCATTTAGTCATATTGCCGTAAACTAATAGTTTAGCCTCAATAATATACGGTTCATATATCTTTTTAATCTTTTTCACGTCTTCCTCAGTTAATGATGAACATTGTGCTAAACTGAGTGTGCAATTTGAATTTGGCAGTGGTTTTGTGATATCCATTATCGAATTTCCACCCAAATATTTTGGTACATTTTCTCTGCTTATAAACTCAAAAATCTGCTCTGTTTTGTTAATAACTTTGAATACATTTGAAAATTTTGGTCCCAATAGGTATAAAGTTATCGAAACAATTTTGTCGAATATAAATGGAATATTGTATAATATTGCGTATTTTAGTGCTCCTGGAAAATATTTTCGATATATATTCGCCACAAACAGATCAAATTTTATGTCAGAGTTTTTGAATCCAGAATCAGTTCCATCGAAAAATACTACAAACCCTTCTTCATCAACCATTTTATCCGTTTTATTTAGCATACAAACAGCGGATTTCTATAAATTTAATAAAATAGTATTTTCTTTAATTTGTTAAAACTAATAAAGAGAAAAAGATCCACTGATGTCAAGTTCTCATTCAACGCAATCTTTTATAAAAGTTTATTTTAAATCTAAATTTTGAGTTAATTTATTCTCCAAAATGTATTCTCGTATATTAGTTATTATAAGTTATAGATGAGTAGGTCTAACGAAAACAATGACCTGAATCTGGAACTTATAAACTAGACTAGTAAATCGTTAGAAATCTTAAACCCGAACCCGATTCCAACCCGACAAGTCTCAACCCGACCAGAACCCGACAGGCTTGAACCCGACCCGACTCGACCCGATGATTAAAATTTTTGCAAAATTTTACAAGTTAATGCTATAAATAGATGTTTTATTGGTTTGTCGGATTTTCTTCCAAATTTTTCAAAACCCGACCCGACCTGAACAGTTTTGAGCCCGAACTCGATAACGTTGTCGGGTACCCGACCCGAAACCGACATTTCGGGTACCCGTTTACTAGTCTATTATAAACCATTTAAAGACTAGGATCTAAATCTTTTTCAATCACTCGTATCAGATTATAGACAAAAACATGATGAGGGAAAGGAAACTGTTTATTATAAAAGATTTCTTTTAATTTGTTTAAACAACAAAAAAAGGGGCACTAGATATAATGCAAAAGCATTCACATTTTAAGTTTAATTATTTGCAAGATATGTATCGAAAAGTAGAAATATTCAAACCCTATATAATGTGTCCATTTGTGTAATTTTCTGGTAAGCCTTAATTCTGACATATATAACAGGATGTGTTTGTTTGTCTTCATTACAAATAAAAACTGATCCAATTTTAAACATTTCAATTGGTATATCATTGTAATCCAATTGATTGACACCAAACGATTTTCTCCATTTCATTGCTTCATCCAATTGATTCAATGCTAACTCTATGTTCATGTCTTGATACACCACAAACCTTTTTACTGTGTAATCATGAGTTTTAACTCTTTCGATATCAATTGGATCGTAATTTTCCGGATTCATGTCATACCGTTCGCGCAAAAACTTTTCGCGCACAGAAATAATCAATTGATTTATATTTGAATCTAATAAAACATTATTATTATTAATCGACATTTTCTTTTAGAATTTAAGTGCAATCACTAATTTCTATTACTTCAATAATCTTTCTAATATCACAAGGTTTATTAATACGTATAAGACGTGAAGAAAAAATTGATTTGAATGCAGATATAAAATGCTTTTAATGCATATTAATAAATTATACTCTGATGATATCATTAAAATTTACGTATAAATAATTATTTAATAAATTAAAATTTTTATCAGTTTTTTAATGACAGTAATTATAGAAACTATAACTCGCTTTGCAATGCAAGTTAAAAACATAGATTTGAATTAGACTTTTAATCGGGTCCCCGATACGTCGAGCCCCTGACATAATCTTGAGGCCGGATCGGATTCGCGCTTAAAAACAAAAAAAGTCGGGCCGTTAAGAGCTTTCAAATTTCTATAAAATACATAAACGTTTTGCCTAATTTATTTTTATTGTAAAGCATTCAACTCTGATCGAAGCTATATTTACGCTAATTTAACATTAACCGATAAAAGAACTCTATTTAAAATGTATAAATTATTACGGGCTCCGGCCATCCTTATCGTCAAACTGTTGGGCTTCAATCGGGCTCTGGCCTGAAAATTATCACAATTTAAAAGTCTAATTTAAATCTAAGCCTCTTTTAAATTAATATTTCTAAGTTCGGGAGTCAATAACTTTTAAAAAGTTATAACTAGAGCCTCAAAATAATAGCATTTATTGTATATCAAATTAGCGCTATATATTGCTGCAGAATTGTCCTAAAATAGCGTTAAAATTAGCACTTATTATTATAAAGTATTATCTATTAGTTAAAGAATTATCAAAATTTCACAAAATGACTTTTTAAAAACTCTTAAAACTTTGGGTCCGCAAAAACTCATCGGATTTAAACTAAAATTTTTAAAATTGTTGAAAAAATGGCATTTAAATTAGCAAAAGAGCATTTATTGCATTTATAATTAAAAATATCAAAAATAGAATTTATTAATGGAGCTCAAACCTCTCCATTTCATGTGATTCGAGCTTATTTATATGCTTCTATCTGATGTAATGTAAATCAGCAAATGCTATCATTTCGAGGCTCTAGTTATAACTTATGAATTTTCCTTTTTCAATTAAGATTTATTAGAACTTTTCTGAAATAATTGAATGTTTATATATATTTCTTTAAAATATGTCGGCTTAAACATTATAAGTTTCAAATTTAGACACAGTTTAATCGACTTACGTGTTTGTTAATTAATTCATTAAAATTAGAAGCAGCTTTTTTTTAATAAATTGGAGACAAAGTAAGATACAATTTTATAAAATTGAAGTTAAAAGTTTTTGAAAATTTTGCTAAAATTTAAACGCAACTGGTTTGATACACATAAGTCCAAATAAATCTTGATTTTTTTGATTTGATTTAAAAAATTAAATTAAACCAAAATGTTTTCATAACTTTTATTCAAAAAATTCCATACAAAATATTTGATTATACCGGAAGTCAATATTTATATTTATAATTTTATGGATATATAAAATAAGATTTGATATTAAACACTTTACTCAGTGTTTTTAACATAATAAAAAAATAGATAATTAACGATTTTCATAGCCCTACTAATAGTTTAGACTCAATAATATGCGGTTCATATATCTTTTCAATCATTTTCACGTCTTCCTCAGTTAATGATGAACATTGTGCTAAACTGAGAGTACAATTTGAATTTGGCGGTGTTTTTGTGATATCAATAACCGAATTTCCACCCAAATATTTTGGCACATTATCTCTGCTTATAAACTCAAAAATCTGCTCTGTTTTGTTAATAACTTTGAACATATTTGAATATTTTGGACCCAATAAATGTAAACATATCGAAACTATTTTATGGAAAATAAATGGTAAATTGTATAATATTACGCATTTTACTGCTCCTGGAAAATATTTTCGTTCAATATTCGACATAAATAAAGACATTTTTAAGTCAGTATTTTTGAATCCAGAATCAGTTCCATCGAGAAATGATATAAATCCTTTCTCATCAGCCATTTCATCCATTTTATTAAAGATCAAAATAATGCCTTTCTATAAATTTTATATCATAGTGAATTATTTTGTTCAAAAAAGTTATAAAACTAAAAATTATAAGACAAAAAACTTCGCTGATTTTAAACTATCGCTCAATGCATTCTTTAATGAAAGTTCGTTTAAAATCTAAAGATGAAAACTCAAGCTTTTTTGACACCTATATGCTCTTCAATTAGAGATAGCATTTTAACGGTTAAAATTTAACACAATAAGTTAACAAAGGCTAAAAGTTAAACATTTCTGAGAAAGTTAAGTTAAAACTCATATTATTTTTGACAGTTAGTGCACTTCTGTCACATTAGTCATTTGTTTTATATTCTTTCACTGTATTACTTATGACTGTACTTCTAGTACAGTGAATCACAATTCCATTCAATACTACGCAATGTTAATACTTCCATGTTAGTAATCATTCAATACAATTACATTATAAAGAATGTTAGTAATCATACTCTTGCAGTACAGTGAAGTACCGCCACTGAACCTACAACAGTTCGACTACTACTAGTCAGATACACTACAGTTAGGGATAAACTATTTACTAAAAAGCTAACCGTTAACTTTTAAATCGTATATAAATATTGTAGACTACATATATGAGGCACGCGGTATAGTACATTACGCATACTTAACATATTATTCATTTCTTTCAAACTATTTATTGCTTAATATAAACTTTAGTATTGAACTTACATTGTATAAAAACGCAAACAAATGTAAAACAATTCAGTGTAACGTTAGCTAACGAACAGAGTAGTTGCTAATTAAAAGTTATATTCACTCACTAAATAAACGTGTTTTATATTCTCTATTTATTTCACAATATACGTGTCGTTTTGCCACTATAAGCGTGTCGCACTCTTTTCACTAATTACGTGACCATTTATTTATCCGGTAACTAAAGACGTTCATCGAAGATTCCTTTTGTCCGGAAGCTATAAGCGTTCGCCGGCAACTTATTATTATTCGTTTACATTCTATTGATCGGTAACTATATTCGTTTACGATCACTCATTGGTCTGAGTTTAGTCATTAGTCTTCGGTCATTCATTTGGCATACGATTGGAATCGATTGATCGGTAACTATAATTGATATCGGCATTAGAAGTGGTTCATTGGAGGCGAGATTCCCGTTTTTGCTGTTTGCTTATCGTTTCGGCGTTTGGACTGTTAACGGAAATCCTCAATAATTATCATTAATATGCGGAGAAATATATAAAGATTTGTATGACAAAATCAGAGGTAAAGGAAAACAAATTATGCACCTATATATTCACTGAATAATTGAAATTATTCTTAAATTAAAAAATCAATGAAGTTATATTTATTAAATGACAAATTTAATAATTGTTTGTTGTTATTCTTGTACAAAAAAAATAATGAAAAAAATTTTAATTTAATTTAATTATTTAAGTTTTTATAAGTTGACTGATGATAATTGCAAATTTTTAATATTAAAAATAATGTAAGAAAAACTATTTTAATAACTTTTAATTTTTAATAACTTTAAAGAAGATTTTATTTTCAGTTTTTTATTGAAATATGAAAACATTTTAATAAATTAAATCTATTCAAAATTATACAAATTTTAGAATATTATTTATTTATTTTGAAATATAAATATTTTTTTTATTAAATTAAATAAATATAAAGTTAAAATAACATTAAAGTTAGTTTTATTTATTTTTACAAAAATTTTCACAAGTAAATTAATTATTTAACATCGTTGATTAAACATAAGAAATACAAATTATATTATTCAATTTTAATTTACTAATTAAAATAGAATTATCAAACAATATGTTTATTTTGTTAATGTAAATAATATATTGATTAATTTTCCATTTATCTGTGTATCCTTCAACATATAAATCTTATATATTTAATTTGGTAAGGCTGTTTTTTAACAGGATATTCTGACCAAACGGCTATAGTTCGTGGCATACTGTCAATTGCAAAATTGTTTTCCCAGGTCTGAAGAACTCGGGAAAAATAGTGAAATTTTTTTAAAACTTAATTTAGGGGTGGTTTAAGGAGTTTAAACACGCTTACAGTACATATTAATTTATTGTAGAAAAGTTCAATGCATTGTAAATGCAATTTTGTTACACATATATCTACGTTAACGTTAGCCAGTGTTTAGACCAAAGGACACATCAAGTATGTGTCGTTAATAAACATTGGTTTGTATGAAAAGGGGGATAACTACGAAATCGAATACCAGCTAACATTTAATAAATTAATTAATAAACTGCTAAAAATTATAATTGTGTTTAAATGCAGCAGTTATGCTGCATAGCGCGCTTGAATTTATTTTATTTACCTAAAAAATACGAGATAAATTAACTGATAATAAGTGATAGAAAATAAATTAATTAACTGGCAATATTAGATGATAGGATTAATAATTACATTTTAATAATTCAAATTTAAATTAGTTTGCCGGCAGATATAAAAAATTATATGGAATATAACTTCTAATTTAGACACCTTAATCTAACTCACCCATGCGAATATAATATACCTTTTACAGTTAAATTGAAATATATCATAATATTAAAAAATTTCAGGAAATTCTTTTAAAATTTAGGATTGTCAGGAGTAATAAATGGGTTTGAAAATGCTTATAGATTTAGTTAAAAACTTATCCATTTTAATTATGCACTTTCTTCGAATTTTCGTCTCTAACGATAATACTTTTCTTATTAGATAAATAAAACTTTTTAAAGTATATTTTTTAAATTATTTGATATAATTTTTAATTATAAAATTTTTGATTATTATAAATACAATGATTATTAAAAATGATTAAAAAACTTTTTATTTGTTTGAAATGAATTTATAGTTTATTTCCATAAAATGTTTAAAACTATATTATCTTTAAAAATATAAACCAGCTAAAACTAATCAGTTAAAACATTTACTGCAAAAAAAATATTCCAGAAGGAACTACCTGATCTATAGTGGTGCCAAACATTATAATAACTATTAACTAATGCTTAGTACAGTATTTTTTTCCATATATATACTCTCTTAAATAAACATACAAATAGTCAATCAGTTACATATTTTTAATTAATATAGTATATCACAGATTAAACTGAAATAAGAGATTACATGAAGTTTCATAACCACGTTTATCATTATAATTTCGAACATAGCAATCAAATTACAACCGTAAAAGTATTTTGTAAAACATATTTGACACATTTAGATAGAAATTATATCCGCAATTGGCTTTAGTTTGTTTTATTTATATTTTCTTCGTTTTAACAATTCTTAAAATCATATTTATAAAGTATATTCCTAAGGGAAGTTTTTTAAAAATATAATCATTAATCACAACGAATTTGAATTCAATTAATGTTTGAACATCGTATCTATTGTTTCACTTTATTATCATATTTTGCCCCTAACGATAACGAATTCTGTGTTAATTTCTACAACGATCTTAATCGTCATCAAAAATGTTATTTAAATTCAAGGCGTGTGTCAATTGATTACGAAACCAAGTGAACTTAATCAAATTCACCGCTTAATTCGGTTTTAGTCTAACAATTGATCGCTGATCAGTGGACATTTATTTGTTTTTTTGAACAAGGAATGTCCCACTGATCTGTACTTATAAGGCTATCACTCAACTATCTTTGAATACGCTTTATTTATCGTTTAATAATGTTTCCTTAATTTTGATCCTTAATACTTCTAACCAGCATAATTTAAGAATCGCTTCCCTATTAATTACCGAATATTTGTTCCCAATTTCTCGAAAAACAATTTGAAATCACCTTTCGCACGGCGAAAAATAAATATCAGGAAAATATTTATTAGCTTTGCGGCTCATTATAATTCTGTGTTTGCGTTTGTTTAATCGTATCGCTAACAATCTTTTATTGGACGATACTTTTTTGTATAAATACAACAAGAATATATAAATGTCTATTAACAGATTAATTAATATTTTGGAAAACGATTGCACTCTGTTTAATAGTGCTTCCAAATCATATTTTTATTATTTAATTATTAAGCCTGTTTATAATTTTATATGGTTTAATTATGCAAAATAACAATATTAATACGTGTGTCAATTTTCTCTGTTCTCATAAATATAAAACATCGTCGTTCTATCAGTTATTCTCCGCTTAAACAATATATAATGCATGTATGTTTCCGAAATGACGGATTTTGATTTTTGATAGTCTGAAAGCGAAATGAAAGATAAGAGACATCGTGTTCTTAATGATTTAGGCCTTAAAAATAGTTAGAAATTATGATGCAAAATAGTTTAAGATTCGTTATAAATAAATGTTTAAATAGTTAAAAAATTATTTGAAAAATTTACTAAAAAATTGAACAAATTTTTTAAAAAAATAAGTGGTAAATTTCAAGTTAGTTTAACTTAATTGATAATATCTATTCTTTTCCCGAACGAATATTTTAATCAAATATATTTTCAAACTTTTTTCAAATGTGATCGATAAATATTACCCCCTAAAAAACTGACCGTATTTCGACGATAATTCGACGTTATTATTAAAAATATTGAAATTATTATAAATTAAATAAAATAGTTTGAAATAAATAATTTAGATAGGAAAAATTAATATATCATTTTTCATGTTATTTAAGTTATATTATGAATATATTTTTGCTTTATTTGTGTTTTTTCATTAGATTACGATTATATATTTATCGATTTTCAAGACCTTATAAATTATATAATTCAGCAACGATTAGAAACCGCATTAAGAAAAAAATGGCATGCAAAGTATGGCTAAAGGTATTACACTTCCGATCAAACACATAATAATATATTGAGTGCAAGTTTTATGAAATAATTAACTGCAACATTCAATAACAAATATAAAATCGAAATTATAAACGATTGGGATAAATTGCTGTTATGTAAGATTAAATATAACCTTTATAACAGTAATTTATCCCAATCATCTATAATTCCAATTATAGACACATGTAAGATCAAATATAACATTTTCAAAAAAAAATTTAAAGATCTATGACATATTATTTAATTTTGCTTTATTAACTATAAATATTTAAAGTAATTTTAAACTAAATTTAATATTAAAATTAAAAATATAACAATACATATTTAAAATATAAAGATAAATGCGACAATTTCTAATTATATCTTTTTCAAATTTTACTTAAAATTATAATAAACTAACAATGTAATAACAAGCTAATATAAATATAGTTCTCTATGACCAAAAAAAATTAAACATCATTATTTATTGTTTTTTAAATAAATTATATAATTTTTATAAAAATTTAATGTAAACATAAAAAAATTCATAAATTAAAAATAGATTATAAAAAAAATTAACTAAATCAAAAAAATTTTATCAAGTATTAATAATAATTGTTAATGACAATCAATTAAAAAACAGAATTTTGTATTACCTGACCTTTTAATACATGAGAGTAAGGTTAAATCTTAAAATATTACAATTAATTGCTATATGTTTTATTTAATTTTCAACTATTTAATAACTTTTTCGATACTGTTAGATTTTATAAGGAATTGGTAAGAATAATATTAAATAAATTTATATTCAAAAAATAAGTTGATGATTAGAATTTAGAAAAATGAAAATCAACTTAATTTGTTAAATTGACTTAGATTTGTTCTGATATGCATGATTGATATAAAACAATATTATGACATTTTCAAAGATTTTCGATAAAAGAAAATATTTTATATTGTTAATTTAGATATTTGTGTGAAGTCTGCGTGATAATCCATTCGAACAAACATTGTGAAATTTATTTTAATTTTCATTTTTCTATTAACTAATCCATAAAATAAATATTTCCTTTTAGCAATCAATAATTATACCAGTAATATCTCGAAAATTCAGTAATAAAAAGTTTCTTTTACGATTCACAAACAAAATTGATTAAACTCATTATTTTAAGAGAGAAGAGAACCTATACCTTTTTATATTTGTTCAGCATTTATCTTTGGTACAATCTTCTGAGATGCTATCCCATTCTTAAATAAATTTTAAGTTTTTAAATGATTAAAATTTTAAATAATAATGAGATAAATGTTTCTATTTTTATACTTTTGTAAGATTGTAGGATTGATAATCCTTATATTTAATTAATAAATAATTAAATGATATATTATTTTATAAAAATATATAATATTATATTAATTTATTAAAAACCTATCCTTAATCTATAATAATGAACAATTGTAACAATTTTATTTCTTATTATAATTCATTTAGTTTAATTATATTAATAATTTATATCTCAAGATTGAATCAGAGAAGAATAGTAGAAGAAACTTTAGTCTTTAGACGCCATTTCATTTTCAAAGTGAAACAATAAAAGGATTAATTGAAAACGCATATCATGACGCAACAAAGAGTAAATGTACAAATCTCACATATTCTTACGTATTAATTGTTCATATAGCAAATTAAATGGCGTCTAATGACGAGCGTTTCAACGTCTGTTCCTCCCGTTTGAGTCACGTCATCATATTTTGACAAAATTGCAATATTACCAAATTATCATCAAATATTAAATTATTTTAGTGGCTTAGTAAAAATAAAGTATTCATTAATATTTTTTTAAAAACTGAAAAAATTCCATTTTTAAGATACGACAGTAAATTTAACATCATTATATTAATGAAACGTTAACATTAAAATTTAAATTTGTTGATTTTTAGCGGTTGCGTAAAATTAATAATCAAGTAAATCATTTTTTGTGAAAATACTGTAATAGTAGACATTTTCAAAAAATAGCAAAGATCCTTCTAAAAAGCTACGAAAACACAGTTTTAGAGTGCTTACTGGACACAGCTATGATGTCGCCAAAAATAGAAAAAAATCAAAAACGCATTTGAAAATCCCGAAGAAAAAAGGGAAACATGAATAATGTAATAATAAATATTAATTACCACTATGTTACCGATAGGGTACTTAAAAAGATCATCGAATGAATTGATTATCATTAAAAAGATCCAGATCTTAATATAGAGATTGACGAAGACACCAATAAACGTAATAAAGAGTTGTGTCATTGGGACAAGAATTTTATTGGTCAGTGATTTCAATATTCCTGATAATCATGTATTTATCTACGATATCGTCGATGCTGCAAAAAATATTAGACATTATATGTCGTTTCGAAGTCGCAGCAAAACATATTTGTAATCAAATTAAAGGCAAAACATGTCCAGAAGTTCAAAATATACTTAACATTACCAAAAGACATTCAAAACACTATCGAAGAGTAAGAAGCAAAAGACAATAGATTTCGAGTGGATTCACGTTAAAGATTGAAATAATATTTGTTTAATAAATTTATATCAATTTAAAACTTTTAATTTTCAAAAATATTTAAAATAATTTTGTTTTTAATTTTTTCTTTGAAATGCAATTTCATGTAATATTAATATTGAATGCAATATTAAATTTTATTTAATTATGCACAATTTAATTAAGGAAGTCTTTCAAATGATTTTTTGAGTTTTAACGATAAATAAATGATTTTATGGCTTTTTTTAAAAAGAATATTTTGAATGATTTTTAAAATTTTAGACTAATAATTAACGCATCGTTTTTTCTAACTATTTAAATACAATACCCTATTCATTACAATATTTTAATAAATAAAATTAATGCTATTCCCTTTTCGATTAACATTTACACTGACTTATTTGTTTTAATGTCTACCTCATAAATACTTAACCTAAAATAAATATACATTAATTTTTTAATATTTTCTTAGTTTATATTATAATCAAAATTAAAATTTTTATAAACAATTATGAAACAATATAATAATAATATAATATTATTTGTGAAAAATTAGCAAGTTATTTGTAATATAAATTTATAAAACTTTTGTATTTTATATATTAATTTAATAAGAATTTAAATTTATACAATTAAATATCGATTTTATTACAATATTTTCATTATTTCAGTAATTTTGTAAACATACAGAAATTTCTCAATGAACAATTTATAAATTATGAAAATTTATGTGCGCATTACGACAAATCAAAATAGTTTTTTTATTATAGAAATGAATGCATTGTTTATATTACATATTAAGGATTATCAAAATAAAGTAAACATTACCAATCTGGGTATTGTGTCCATTAACATGAGTACAGCTAACTGATTTAAATTAAATACAGAGATGGAAGACTTAAAATTTTGTAAAGAAATAAACCAAACATTAAATATAATTTAACTTTAAATCATAGCAAACTAGCGATCAATAAATAATTAAGTCATAAACTTCTTTGTTAAATATTATGATATTTGTGAAATCTTTTTATTCGATAAAATTTCATGGTAATTAAAAATTATTTAGTTATTCAATTATATAAATTTAATAATAAAAAATAAATTTTATAACGTATACAAAAATAAATTGTTAAAATAAAATTTGAAAATTAAATCTACAACTTCTTATTAATTAATCATTTAATTAAACAAAATAAATTAAAAATTAAAAAATTAAAAAATTAAAAATTATTTTAATACATTTTCAATCAAATATTCGCATATGTCGATATTATTTTATAACAATAAATCTTATTAAATTCGTTTTTGTAAATTGAAAATACTGTATTTTATTTTATATTGTCATGCGCATATGTATACATTTATTATATCTATTAGGGAAGTGTATAAAAGCTACAACTTCCAGATGAGATATAACATTAATTCAAAAATTTTATATAACCGAATATTTTAAAATAAAATTTAAAAATTTAAAAATTTTAAAATTTTAATAATTAATTTTTTTATTATTGAGGCTCTGAAATAAAATTTATTATTAAATTGTAAAATAGATTAAGAGTGATTAAATTTGTTTATTATTATAAAATTGTTTATTACATACATAAATAAACTTTGTAACGTCATTAAATTGAGTGACAAAAGAAATAGTTTTTTAAGATTTTGTGATGATATATGTGAAGTTATTCTAAGTTACTTGCCAATAAGTGATAGTTTTCGTTTACAATGCGTTAATAAACAGTTCAATTGTTTAATATTCAATCAACAATTTAAACTAACTATATCTTATGGCAATGATTTATATAGTAAATATATCCATGATTTAAATACTGTAGTTGAAGATATAATAATTTATAATATTGTATTATCTCAATATCAAGTAAATAACGATATTTTATACTATGTGTTAAATAAATGTAATAATATTAATCATTTAATCGTTGATTGTGATATAATATGCGATGAAACTTTAAATATAATAAGCAAATCAAACATCAAAATAAAACATTTAATTATTTATGAATATTCACAAATAAGTTTCGAATGTTGTAAAACCTTTGCAAAAAAATGTCTTATTTATTTGGAATCGATTTTATTTCCTGAAAATATTTGCAAAAATAAGATAATAATACCAACATTAATATGCTTAGCGTATTGTAAGAAATTAAAATTAATTTATTCACTTTATTATATTGAAGATTTAATTGATAGTTGTTTTGAATGGAAATATAAACTTAGCACTAATATCAAAACAATTGGATGTTATAGTATGGTAGATGAAAAAGTAATTAATTTTTCAAACCATTTTAAG
>JAQGAW010000714.1:0-25155 GCA_034698025.1 Phthiracarus crinitus
TTTTTAAGTTATATATTACAATAACAAAAATATGATAATTCATAATTAAGATAATTTTTATGCAATATCAAATGAAAAATAGCTGTGAATGTATTATTTATATCAATTTACTGATATAAAATGGTCTTGTGATTATGGAAGCTAGTAATTATCACCAAAACTCAAATGATTAATACTCTTTGTACTGGCAAAATGGTTATTATATTATTTTTTAATTAATATTTATATAAATTAAAAAATATAAAACTTTTTAAAATATTATATTAATAATCTTATTTTTTGTAGTTTTCTAAAATGAATAAAATCAAAAATATTAAACAATTTGAAATTTTATTTTAATGAATTGAGATTTTTTTTATAGTTTAAGAAAATCTATTTAAAAAACAGGAAAAATATGGTAACGGGAATCCAGTATAAATAAATTTAAAACTAATTTAATAAACTAATTGAAAGTTGTAAATGCTAAAGTTCCAGTTTCTATTGCCTTTTTATCTATTTTATACATTTTATAAATTGCAATTGAAATAAAATAAAATTGAAATGCAATAGAAATAGAAAGTAAATTAAAATATTTAATCAAAATGCTATATAAATTAATGAATTTTTAATAGTGTTGTTTCGCTTTTTGGAAACAAAAGTAAAAGCGAAAAATTATTTTACTTTTACTTTCGCTTAAGCGAAAGTAAAATACAATTGAAATTAATATTTGAACTAAAATTAAAAGCAAAAGTAAAATACAATTGAAATATAAAATTTTTAAAAAGAAAAAGAAAAATTGTAAAAAAAGTAAAATACAAATTATTTAACTTTACATTTACTTTATCTATCATAATTATTTGGAAATGCGAAATTAAAAAGCAAAAGTAAAATCAAAATTTTAATTTTAGTTTCACTTTAAAGAGAAATTTAAATACAATTTAAATGATTTTTGAAATAAAATCGTAAGCGAAATACAAAATACAATTAAAATTAGAATGAAAACTTAAAGTAACAGTAAAATACAATTGAAATGAAATTTTACTTAAATGAAAAAGTAAAATACAATTGATATAAAAGAAATTTGAAAAAGTAAAAGTTAAAGAAAATCAAAATTAAATGTTGGAAGTAAAACAAAACTACTTTTTAAAAATTGAAATTGAAATACAAATTATATATTAAAATGTTGGAATAGAAATTAAAATTAAAATATAATTATTATTTAGATTTAATAAGTCAATAATTGTCATTAAATGATATTCTAATTATATTAGCATTTACATTTAGACTAAAAGAAATTAAAATGCATTTGAAATTAAACGAATTTTAAAAATTTAAATAGAAATTGAAATGAAATAAAAATTAAAATAATAATCGAAATTAAAAAGTAATTGAAATAAAAATATAAATGAAAATTGAAATGGAAATGCTATTGAAATTTAAAAAGTAAAATGGATACAACACTAATTATCTCATGTTTAAAAAAATCTTAATTGTCTTGAAAATTGTAAACCCGACAAATAGTTATGAAATCTATCAAATAAATATTCTTGAAAGAATTACTAATATACTAACAAAACATATTTTTATTTATATAGTTAATAATTTATTAATTTATTTCCATTATTTTATTAAAACATTTGTTTTTTCTTTATCCTATAAAAATAACAATATAAATATGATAATTTACTTATAAAAATTTTATTGTACAATTTCTTTGTTCAAATATTATTTGTTTAATATCTTATTAAGTGTTAAAAAAACAAATCATTTATAATTTTAAATAATAATTACCAATAAATTATTTAATATTTTGCTAAAATAATGATATTTTAGTCGATTTCGTTATTTTTTCAACGTACACGTTAGTTTGGGCCAATAACTATATTAGATAAAACAGATTTTCTCTATAATTATGGGGTTCATGGGTTAAGGTGTGCTCTTAATACCTATGAAAAAATAACTGTTACTGACCTGGTGTTGATAAATTTATTTTTTTTTCGATGAATACCTAAGTTTTCGTACTATAGTTACCATTAAAAAGTTTCTTTTTTAAGAAAAGTAATTCCTCATTAATTAAGATCGAAGGTCAATAAGTTAAAAACAAATTAGAGTGATATTTAATCTGTTAAATGCTAATGTTATTTATTTGGAAAATTGAAAAAAAACAAAAATTATTAGATATAATAGATATGTCAATAAAACCTACGAGAATAACTATAATCCCAATCAGTGTCAATTTTTTTTGACATGTATAATTTTAAAGATTATTTTAAAGATATTAAATTATACAATATTAAAATTGGGATGATAATAGTACTTTATTTAATTTTTTGAGAAATTATTTTAATTAACCTCATTTTAACAACTATGGCACACTCTTTTCAATAAAACATTGCTTAGAAAAGTTAAAAATATTTTTATTTAACATTTAATTCAACATTTACTATATTTATATTTATTTTAAAAATAATTCAGAATTGTACAGAAAAACTGTTCATAACTGATTTCCCATTGAAAAGTATGAAAGATTTTGCAAGTAATTTTAAAATTATTTAAAAATTTGTTTTAAAGTTTTTTATGAAATGATTTTATTATGAAACTTTTTTTGAATGATGCACATTATTAAGGGGATGTTTTTAATAGAAACGAAATGTCAAAAAAGAAAGCATTAAACAATTTAAGCTATAAAATATTGTGTTGTTTGTGATTACTCTATTTAATTCATATTTATAATTATTTAATAAAAATTTTGTTAAATAAAAAATTGTTATTTATTATTATAGACCCCATTTTTTATGTAGCAAAATATTTATAAATTTTATTACCAATATTTTATTAATATGTATTTTTTTAAAAATATAAACTTTAATATTATATATAATTTGAACTTTTATTTGACAGGAAATCGTTTGTTTATAAAACTTGGTTCAAACGAGTTAAAGTATTATATAGATTCACGTTAAAAAAATTAATGCTAAATCTCACGTTATTATTTTTTAATAAACAATTTTAATTATTGAGTTAAATTTTTTAACAGAGATCAACACAATAAACAACGTTTCTTTATAAGTACATCATTTTCTATCTAAATTCCTAAGTTCATACTTACAAATTCGCAAATGGAAAGTTTACATTTGTTTTATCTTTATATTCCATAATATAAATTTAGTGGAAACATATATCTGGTCCATTTCTGAATTTATACATGAAGACCAAAACTTCCATTGAACAAATTAGCTAAAAAGTTGAGAAAGCAAATATTATGGTAAGCCGTTCTCCATATATTTACAAAATTATTTTGAATATAAAAGTTTTAAAAAGTTTTTATATTAATTTACAGTTTAGCTTTAATCCAAAAAATATTTAAGTTTAACTTTATTAAAATTATAAGTAGGTATTAATATCTTTTTTATAACAGCAAAAATTAATTTGAAAGAAAGAATTAGTAATAAACATTTATATAGGATTATATTGAATTTTCAAAAATATTAAAATTAAAAAATTGTTTTTAAACGATTATAAATAAATATTAATAATTTATATTTAACTCAAACTTACGAGTTCTTTTCAAACTTTAATAAATCTGAAAAATATACAATAGAAATAAAATGAACTTAAAATACAGTAAAACAATTTAACAATACATCATAAGTAATAAAAAATTCATTAACTTTATTTATTATGGCATTATCTGTAAATCTAAAATTAGTTAAAATAAAATTGAGAGTAGTTTTTGAATTTGAATAAAAATTTAAAATATAATTCCATTAACATTTCGATTAATTGAAATTGAAATGAAAATTCACTTAAAAAAATAAATATAGAAATTGAAAATAAAATTAAATAGTATTAATTTACTAAATTTTATTATTTAAAATTTGGCAAATAATAGTATTGTTTCGATTTATGAAAAAAATACAATAAAAATGGAATGAATAACTAATACCAAAATCAAAATACAAACAAATTAGAAAACATTCTGAAAATACAAACAAAATTCAATTAAAATGAAAAAAATTTTGAAAAATCAAAATCAAATTAAAAATCACAATTAATTTTGATTTTAATTTTGTATCTTGTCAGAAAATCATAATCAAAATACGAAATAAAAATTTTAACCAAAAGGAAAATTAAAATACAATTTAAATGATTATTCTGCTAAAAATAAAAATCAAAATACAATCAAAATAAAAAATGTAGAATCGATACAACTATAAATAGTGTAGTTTCCATTTTTTAATATTTAATATTTAAAAATTAAAATATAATTAAATATGCATTTCGATTAAATCAAATTATATTCAAATGAATTAAAATTTAATTTAAAAATTGAAATTGAAATAATTTAAATTACAATTCGATTATTTGAAATTAAATTGTAATGGAAATAAAACACAATTTTTATATTCAAATGTAAATACAATTGATTTAAAATTAAAATAAAATCGGAAGTATTGGCATATGCCGTTTTTACACAGTATAGTTCGAATTTTTTGGCATATGCCGTTTTTACACTGTAAAATTAGGATTTTGTGGCATATGCCGTTTTTGCACTGTATTATTCAGATTT
Organism: Phthiracarus crinitus; assembly: GCA_034698025.1. Taxonomy (NCBI): domain Eukaryota; kingdom Metazoa; phylum Arthropoda; class Arachnida; order Sarcoptiformes; family Phthiracaridae; genus Phthiracarus; species Phthiracarus crinitus. The sequence continues at coordinate 4,550 of JAQGAW010000714.1, forward strand.
TTTTGGTATATGACGTTTTACACAGTATAGTTCGAATTTTTTGGCATATGCCGTTTTTTCACTGTATGATTCGGATTTTTTAGCATATGCCGTTTTTACACTTTATGCAAATTTATAGAAATGAAAAAAGTTCATTGTTGAAAAGCAAAATATTCTGAAAATTAATTAAAAATTTGTATAAAGTTAAAACTTTTGGCATATTCCGTTTTTCAGATTGGCATATTCCGTTTTTTAGCGGTATATTTCGTTTTTCAGAGTTGCATATTCCGTTTTATCGGTGTGGATAATTCCGTTTAAATCTAAGTGGTATAATCCGTTTTTCTGAGTGGAATATTCGACAAATATATTATAATAGTATATAATAACAAAATTAACAAAAAATATGAAAAAATTTAGTTAATCACAAAACCGCAAAGTCAGATATTACGACCGTTTCGATCTTGTTTCATATTTACTTTGAATTTGTTAAACAGTTGTTAATCAATCTGTTTGCAAAGCAATTAGTAAATGTAATTATTTCTTTGTCCTTACTTTGATTTATTTTTTATGATAATGTATTATTTAATATTAATTTATTTTTATATTAGTCTTGGAGTTATTATGGTTATCATTAATAAGACTAAATCTATGAGTTTAAACATTTTTTCTAATACACTATTAATAATTTAAATAAGCATAGGTTCTAATGATCAGCAAATTTATATAATTAAAATTTTTTGTAAATTCACATTTCCATAAATCTATAGCGCCTTTAGCTGAGATTTCAAAACTATTGGTTTCGAACTAAAATCTATTATTATATTTTAAAAATAAATTTCAAAATATAGATTTTTAAATATTGTAATAAGTAAACATAGGAATATAATATGTCTTTCATTTACATAGCTTTAGCACTAATATTTTAAATATTGAGAAATTATGTGCAAATTATTTCTTTATTTTTGTGACAAAATGATAGGAAAGAGGATTTCATTAAATAAATTTGATTGCTTTTAGCAAGTAAAGAAAAAGTGTTATGACGTAGCAGACAACAGTTGTATTGTTTAAGAGTTATCTATTCAAAGCTTTAAATTTAAATGCTTGAAAAGGTAATCAATATTTAGCAAATCAATAATAATATTGTCTGACAGTTTTTCGATGTCTTACAACAAATTGTTAAACATAAGGAGTCAGTTCGTATTATTAAATATAAATCACAAAATCAAGAAGAATGCAAATAAATTTTACTAATTTTAATTAAGTGTTTCATGTAATTTAGTTGTTAATTTTGTAGCCATTTATTGTTTTATTGTAATATATTATTTGTTTATTTAACCGATTAAAAATTTTGTTATATAAATTATTTATTCAGCAAAATACACTTAAACATAAATCGTTTCCATATATTTTTGTTATTTTGTATTTTTAATTTTGATTACTTCTATTTTATATAATTATTTTATTTGAATACATACGTAAAAATGTTCAAATAAAATAGCTCTTGTTATTTGCAAATGCATTTGATAGGATGTTTGAACAGATGGATAACTCTTTTTATATAATATAAATGCTTTAAAAAGTAAGAATTAAATGCAATTTAAATGTAATTACTGGTTGACTTAAACATTTGTTACATTCCATTGGAATGCCTACGTAGAATAATTTCTGTTAAGCAAAAACAAATTTATAAGATATAACCAGACTTGGAAGCACTAGGAAGGGGTCAGATACAGAAAATCTCAATTTTGAGGGGGTGTGTGCCAAAACTCAGGCGGACAGACAGACAATACTAATTTATTTCAATTAAATATATAATATCTTTAGTAAACTTGTTATTTTAATAAAACTTCAAATTTTAATAAACGTTTTTGATTCACAGGTACACTATTTCAGTATAAATGATTATTATCTTCATTTAACATCTATTGTTTCAGATAATTTCAAATGCTATCAATTTAATATACTATTATTTAAATAAATGTGAAATAAACTCAAATTTGGTTAAAAACTTTGTTATTTTAGGTCAAAATATAGAAATTTATAGAATGAGTTGCATGATTGTCTCATAATTTCTCATTCATATTTCACAGTATTTTACTGATTCGTTACTCAGGTTTTCATTTATCGAACTCATTTTTTATTATATTACCGTTTATGACAACAATTGTATGCGACAATAGAAGGCAATAAGTGTTATGATTACTATGTTCATACAAAGACTAATTTTTAATTGTCATAGCATTTATCGCAGCTATTAATATTGCATTTAACATGTTTGTGCACAATCCCTGAACTATTATTGTAAAAAGTTATAAATGAAATTTGCCAAACAAACGAAATCTTAATTAAATCTTTAGGAAAATTTTTAATTTCAATATTTTTTACAACAATGATTCTGTGATTGTGCACAACGGGAGTACTTAGCATTGCCGTCAAGCTAAAGATGTTGCGGATTCTTGGACCTGACCCGATCCGGCATATCTTAAATTTAACGCAAACAGAACCGATAAGAAACCCGAAAACCCTACAATTGACACATGAAATTGGTAAAAAACCTTTAATAATCGAAAAACAAAACTTGTATCAAAAGTAATGAAATCTATGAGTTTAAATAGTCATTTTAAAACTACTAATATATTAATAATTAAAATGTTAAATATATAAGATGCTTATAAAATTCTTAATTGATGTTTAATGAAGTCAAAATTCATATTTAATAATTTAAATTTCTTACTAAAAATTAATTATCTGGTTTTTGGTTTCATTCGGGTTAACCGTTAAAAAGTTTATTCAACCCGAACTGAACGGAGTAATGATAAATAGTAACCCGAACCGATCCAATAAGAAACCCGTGGGGTAAAACAGTCGGGTTAACCGACGCGACAACATCTTTACTTCAAGCATAAAATGATTACTTCTTGTTTAGTCTTTGAAATTAATGATCAAAACGACATTATATCTGACTTCAGTTTTGATTTTAGACTTTCTCTTTCCGCTATCACTCGCTACTTTTATTTAGCATTTTTTGACAGTGGATTTAATGTTTTAAGAATTTAATTTATAGTTAAATCCATATATGTTCGCAATCATTCAGAGAATTGAGCTTAAAACTTAATTTTTATTTGAATTATGAGTAAAAAACGAAAAAATTACAATAAATTTAATGCTAAATATTATTAATAATTTCTTAAACAAATAAAAAATCAAACTATAATTCATCCTTAATTGAAACATTATCCAGATTCGCATTATTCGAACTAATCATTAAGTGATGGTAAAAGTTAACCAATTTTACATAATTATCGATAGATATTCTCTCATTGTGTCCGTGAATACGCGTTAAATCGGAGCTCGAAATCATTGCGGGCGTAAATCGATAGATATTATTCGTAAAGTTAAGATACCATCGCGTATCAGTAGACGCTAACATGATTCCGGGCACGACTGCCACGCTATCGAACACTTCTGCAATGCTTCGTTTGATGGTCTGATAGCCAAAGCTATTCTCGTCATACGGGGAAATAGGGTGCGGTTCTATAGCTGTGCCTAATATTTCCAGTTTTATTTGTTTATCATTTATTAATTGTTTATCAAAGTTTAATACGTCCGACACTGAATAAAAGGGATGTATGCGATGGTTGATAATTAAATTAAATATTAATACAAAATATTCAGAAAAAATTTGACATCTATTTGTTTTAAATATATTTTAAATTGTGATTTAATTTTATTAATTTCAATCTAATTTAGCTCTATAAAAGTCATTCAGACAGACAGACGCGGCCAAATCCATAAGCTCTTCTCTCTAAGAAATACAGATAAAAAATTGAAGGCTAATCAATTATTAGCATTAAAGATAAATATTTATATCTTTAAATATTAATATTATTTTTGAAAAGAAAATATATTATCGAATATTTCATTCAAGTGTATTAATCATATGATATGTATAGACCAAATAATAATCTAGAAACAAAAACATTTCATATTGGATCAATGCAAAACGTGCTCGTATAGTTTTTTGTGCAATTATACAATAAAAAACACTTTGTGTAATAATAATAGGTAATTAACTAATATAACATTATTTTTAAATAATTTTAAACTAGTTGGTAAAAAATTTGTAAAATACTTAAAATGGAGTATTTCAGTAGCATTGTAACCACTATTCAGAAAGAGGTCGAAGATAATCTTCCCATTAGTACATGCAATGTAAACATAGCTTCCTTAGTGGAAGTTTGTCAAAATGTTTCTGATGATGTCGTCGGAGGTTATCAAAAGATGTCTGAAAATGTCGTCGAAGTTTGTCAAAATGTTTCAGAAGATGTCGTCGATTCTTATAAAAATGTTTCTGAAAATATGGTTGAAGTTTACCAAAATGTTGCCGATGATGTCGTGGATGTTTGTCAAAAGGTTTCTGATGATATCAGCGTTGGCTATCAAAATGTTACAGAAAGTGTCGAAATAGCTATCGAAAATTTTAAACAAGCGATTGTAATTAAATTATCAACTGACGAAATAAATGAAATCAATGGGCATTTTGATGATCTCAATATTGAGTGTTCAGATATCACGGAAACGCTGTCTTCGGAACAAATTGAAGAGTTTCTAGACAGTGGAGTGAAAGTTGAAGCGCAAAAAGCGTTGCAATCACTAAACACGCCATTTTGGAACGGAGTTGAATGGTTTCTAGATTGGTTACGAGAAAATTTCAAACAAGCCATTCAAAATAAATTGAGTGAACTGCCAGTTGTGGGCAAATGGGCGACTCGTGTCGGTACCAGTGTGTCCGAATTAGTGTTTACCGTATTTTCTACGGCTGTCGGCTTCTTGAAAGTGGTGTTAACTTCACCAACAATGTGGAAGAAGGCGAACGATGCGGCAACGAAGACATGGAACGATAATGTTGATTATGGAGTTTTAGTTCAGACATATGGCTATGGAAAAAAGATGGCAACATATTTCTTGGAAATTATTAAACAGTGTTTGGAGAGAGCTATAAAAGCGCGTGGTTTACAGGTGTCATCTGATGAGAAAGATGACATCACTGATTTGTTGGACAACCTTTTATTATAGATATAAATATTAATAAATTGTATACAAATTATAGTATTCAATGTTAAAAGATGAATGAGAATAATTACAAGTATTCAGACTTTAGGTTTTAATTATTTTTTCAATTTTGATTTTTTGATTTCAAATAAAAGTAATGTTATATTATATCATTTTATTGCTTCAGTTTTCGATAAAGTAATTGTTATACATGTACTTTCCTAATATATGTTGAAAAAACACAGATGCATAAATTCAAATAGAGTTTAACCCGTTATCCTAAATTAAAGAAAATACTTTTAAACAAATAAAAGAAATCTTTTTTAATAAATTTAAATTTTATAATTATTAATCAGATTTTTACATTAACGTTATTACTATAGATAAAAAACTAGCATTCATTCAGTAAAAAAAATTCGCTTTTATTTGTTTTTAAAAAGTACAATAATAGTATTAATACAAGAATTATTTACTTAAATAATCTAACATAAATTAAAATTTATATATATAAACAAGTGATTATGTCTATAATCATTTGATTTTTTGTGCAATAAAAAACCTCATTGGAATGTTTATCACCTTAAAAATGAGATAAATTATAGATACTTTACGAATAAATTAGATGAGATCGCATTTCTCATTGAGATCTAATTGTTTATCAACTCTTTTAAATTTGTTATTTAAAAACATACGTTATGTTAATATGATTTAAATCTTTCAAATATTTTAAATAAGTTTATTAATAATTAAAATTATTTGAATTTAAATAAAAATTTCAGGATTCGAACTTTGTTCAATAATCTTACTATTTTATTACCGCTTTAGTTAGCAAATAAAATCTTTTGTCTCCAAAATGAATATGAAACTACATTAACATATCGAGCAGAAATGTCAAGTACATTTGATAACAAATTCTCTTATTGAGAAGTGATAAATTTTATAAGAACCACTTAAGTATTTGAATAGTAATAATACATTAAAATAGTTATTTCAATTGCGCATGAATTAAAAAATATTCATAATAATTATAATATACGGGATATATATAAATGCCAATAAATTTAGCATAAAGATTAAATCAGCTTTATTATTACGATATTTTCTTAACATATAAAAATTAAACATAATAATTAGCATAAATTATCTTTTGTAAATTTTCTACGATATAAATCATAATTATAAACAAAAATGGCATCAAGCCGTACGGTCACAATGACTCAAGAGGAGACTGACGAGTTTCTAGACAAAAAGGTGAGTGAAGAGGCGCGTAAAGCACTTAAAACTGACACACCATTTTGGAGCGGTGTTGAGTGGTTTCTAAACTGGATCCGTGAAAAGTTCAAAACTTTTATTCAACATTATTTGGGACAAATACCAGTTGTGGGCCAATGGGCGAGTCGTATCGGTACGAGTATTTCCGAGTTTGTTTTTACCGTATTCGGCACAATGATTGGATTTTTGAAAGTGGTGTTCACATCACCACAAATGTGGAAGAAGGCGCACGAGGCAGCGATTAAAGCCTGGAACGATAACGAAAGTAACGGTCTTTTGGCACAGACGTATTCCTATGGAAAAAAGATGGCCTCTTACTTCTTGGAAATTATCAAACAATGTTTGGAGCGAGCGATCAAAGCGCATGGTTTGGAGGTGTCAGCTGACGAGAAGTGTGATATTTCGGACATGTTGGACAACCTTTTACAATAGGAAGACAATTCAAAAATCAAATTATATTATTAGGTGATGGATGGTATTATTTGAAATTATCTAAAATTAGATTCTTAAATGTTTATTAATTTTTAATTTTAATTTTAATTCTTTCTTAAAATTTAAATAAATATTAATGCAAAAATATAATTAATTATAACTTTAATCATTTTATATATTAAATATTTTTACGCGTAAGGTATTAATAAAACGACAATATTATTTGGTAATATTAACAAAGTAAAAAATGTTTCTGAAACTAATTAACATTATAATTTTATATTTTCAGTCATCATTAATTTTATGGGTACAAAGTAGTTAAAAATAAAAATTAATTAAGATTTAGTTTATCATACATAGATTGTTAGGGTGTCTTTTTATCTGTCAACATCTAGCGAGACAGTGTCAATTAAGGTAAAAATATATGACTTAATTAAATCTAATTTTATTAAATAATAGTGTTTCATTTAATTTGATATCAGTGTTGTATTAATTAATGAAACTATTATAAATTCATACTTCAGCTAAATTCTTTTAACAAAATTTACATCTTGAATAGAATATAATGTAAAAAGGATTAATATTATTACTTATATTTGCATTAAATGATAATTAAAATTATCATCAAATTAACATAGAATAATTTTTAATTAAGTTTATGAAATATTAAAATTTTTAATAATTTTAATTATGGCTCTCAATAATTTTCAATTATCTATTATTAATTGAAAATATTTTAAAGTAACAATATTTTTTTAAAATATAGTTGAAGGAGTTAACTGTATCGCCACAATATTAAGTATTGTTTGAGAAGATATGCGTTTTTCATAAATTAAATTTAAAAAATGTTTGGTTTATTCGCCACCTGTGTAATTTCCCCGTTCGGTGCCATACCATCCCTCAGGTGAACCTCCATGGATAGGACAGTTGGGGAACCGATCCACTCCAACCCAACATAAGCTAACCCGACCCACCCCAACCAAACCAGATCCACCCCAACCAACCCGATCCACCCCACTCCACCCCGATCCACCCCACCCCGACCCACTCTGCCCGACCCCGACTCACCCAGTCCAATGTCACTCAAATGTCTACAACTATTGGTTTATTTCGATCTCTACTTACTTGTGTCAACCTCTATTTATTTGTGTCGATCTCTATTTATAGTTTTTAACATCTACATACTGGTATCGAACTCTATTTATTGGTGTCGACCTCTACTTAAAGTTTCAGACCTTTTTCCATTAAACCATTGGAATCGATAACCCCGTAATACCTTAAATGGATGTCAATGCATTTCAATGCGATTTTCCTTTTCTGCATAGCAAGTAGAGTTTAAGTGTAGGGGTGTGGCGCATCAAACGTGATGCGCAAAGAACAGTGGAAGGCAATAAAAAAATTTTATCCCATAATACCTGCTGTATTATTTTTTCAGATGTTCTGCAGAAGTGATAATATAGAAAATACTAGAATCACCTTGAATTTTGATTCATTGTTTTAAGAATTTAATTTATAGTTAAATTTATAGATTTTCACAATCTTTCATAGAATTGAGCTAAAAAACTATTTTTTATTTGAATCATAAGTTAAATACGAAAAAATTACAATAAATTTAATGCTAAATATTATGAATAATTTCCTATACAAATAAAAAATCAAACTATAATTCATCCTTAATTGAAACATTATCCAGATTAGCATTATTCGAACTAATCATTAAGTGATGGTAAAAGTTAACCAATTTTACATAATTATCGATAGATATTCTCTCGTTGTGTCCGTGAATACGCGATAAATCGGAGCTCGAAATCATTGCTGGCGTAAATCGATAGATATTATTCGTAAAATTAAGATACCATCGCGTATCAGTAGACGCTAACATGATTCCGGGCACGACTGCCACGCTATCGAACACTTCTGCAATGCTTCGTTTGATGGTCTGATAGCCAAAGCTATTCTCGTCATACGGGGAAATAGGGTGCGGTTCTATAGCTGTGCCTAATATTTCCAGTTTTATTTGTTTATCATTTATTAATTGTTTATCAAAGTTTAATACGTCCGACACTGAATAAAAGGGATGTATGCGATGGTTGACAGTTGCCGTTGCTATTCCTGGCAATACGTTATCCTAAAAACATACAAAACGCATATTTGTGGAAATGTGTCACAATTTCATTGGATTTCTGGTAGTAATGCGCGAAAAATCAAAGATACAAAAATTGCCAAATAATTATCGATTTATTAGTTTACCGATACTAACGTTATGCAATTACCGGTTAATCGATAAACAAACACTTCGCATGACTTTTTTAAACTATTCGTTTCACTTTCTTTGGAATTGTGTTCTAAACTATTATTAACTACAAAATTTGTTTATTCATATGAAAGCTAACTATGAAAATAGTTTTTAATGGGATTCGCAATAATATAAAAGTATCACAAAAACGTGTTTACCTTAACTCCACTATTAAATATGGTAACAGCAGTTGATGTCCGTATATAACTGTTCAATAATGGATTAAATTCCATTAATTTCGAAACAATGGGACCAAATAACCATAAATTAGCAAAAATTACTTTATAGAAAAATTGTGAGTATAACACCATAGCTTCGATCATATCACGTTCCGGTCCTTTACCGAAGCTGTTTGGATGACACATGGAGTTTAGCTTTGAAATCGCTTTAGAAAGTTTAACGATCGCAGTCTCCTTTGGCGGAACTGATGAGTGACCCACAACTCCATTAGCAGTCAACTTGATATTTACTAAACCCTTTTCGGCCACTCCTATCATCGCTATGGGATATTTGATGCCAGGAAATAATCCATAATAGATGAACGTTCCCTCGTCTATGATATATTCGAAACCGTTGATGCCTTTAGAAAGCAAATAATTAGCGATTTGTTTGGCGCCATCCAAACCGCGTCCCTCTTCGTCGTGACCTAACGCTATATAAACGGATCTTTCGAACTGAAACTTGGTTTCCAATAGAAACTCTAGCGCTTCGAATATACCCTAATCATTCAAAAATAATGGGTATATTATGTTTAGGATTGCTGTTTGATTGATAACATTATCACTAGTCTAATACCATAACCACATTCTTAACGTCTACCGTTCCTCTTCCATAAATATATCCATCTTTAATGGTACCGTTAAATGGCGACACATCCCATTTATCCTCTTCTACGGGCACAACATCCAGATGTGCCAAAAGAAGGTAAGGTTTTAGGGATGGATTCGTGCCCTTAATCGTGTACAACAAACTTAACTCATTTACAATCTCAAGTGTTATTAATTTTGATGAATGGACCAAAACATAATCTAATATTTTTAAATAACATCGTATTTTAGTTTAGTAACAAAGATTCGCAGCCAAAAATTTTAATTTGATAATATGATTATATAAATTTTAAAATTTTGAATCTTTCAAAGTTTAAAAACTTGTACTATATTTGTCAGTACGTTACGAATTACGTATGAATTGCTTCAGGATATTATTAAAGGAAACACTTCTAATTAAATAAATCGAAACTAAACTTTTCTAAAATAAAACATGTAATTAATAGAATATTTCCGATTAGTTTAATAAAAGAATTTTTTTAAAACAACCCCTTTTCTAAAAGTTTGGCAAATAAAGAAAATAATAATAAAGAAAACGATTAACACAGTTGAGTAAACATTTAAGAAAACTAGGGATAGGTTGTAAAAATACAATAAAAATAAATTATACAAAATCCCCTTCAGTATAGTAGCCTTTTTCACATAAATAAAAAGACATTATTTTGAATTAAGCGCGTTTTTCTTATCCTCTTTATTTATAAAAATGACTGGCTTATGCCAGTGTATTTATTAATGTTGCCGACGGTTCCGTTTAACAACCAATTTTGGTTTAAATTTATGCACCCAAAAGGTTCTGTTCGGTTTTCAAAAAGTTATACCGTCGTCAACTTTAGTTATTGTTACATAACAGTATATTATTTGCTTGCTATTTATTTATTAAGGAAAAATAAGTCAAATAATAAAACAGCTGAAAATACATTACAAAAATTTATATAAAATAAAATAAAATAAAATTAATATAATATAATTTGGTTAACAAATTTCCGCTATGGATACAGATTTGACGGCTAACTTATTGAACTAAGGTTAACTAATACAGTTTGCTTCATGAATTGTCACCAATAAGACCAATAAGTTTAGCAAATAATATTAAATAACTTACTTTGCTTTAAAAACTGAATATACTTATAAAGTTCGTGTCTATCATAATCTTGCGGCGCTTTAGTAATGGTTCGAAATCTGAGCGCTTCAACAAAACGATTGATAAGTTTCGTTTGATCAGTGATCGCTCTGTGTTTGCTGTCACGCGAATTATCGTCGCAATACGTCAACGACTTTGAAGGCCTCAAAAACAGTACTAAAGTGCGCAATATTAATACGGCGATCAAACTAACAACAGCTAAACATAAGACTATGGCACACTTTTTCGCTGAATATCCAACGATTTTCATTATTGGCTTGATTTGAATTAATTTTTTACTGATATTATAATAATGCTTCGTTTGTGAACTAAATAAATAAATACATGTGTACTTTTTTCAGTTGTCAGTACTCTTTTAGGTTTATTAGCGTTATATACCGTATATTTGGGACACTGATAAAAACGTAATTATTTTATTACATCACCGCATGTTTTATTTTATTAACTTATTATTTACTGCACTTTCATCGCTCACGCATTTATTATAATTCAAACATATTTTTTAATTTTAACCTATTAATTCAAAATCAATTCCTTAAAACATTTATGTACTTACTTTTAAACTCTTATGTTCGTTAACAATGGTTTGTTATCTTGATTTGTAAAAACATGTCACATGCAGTAACAGAAGTTTGTTGAATGCTTTGAAACCCGAGAATTGTGGAAATTACCCAACTCCTCCTCACTAAATGAAAACTTTTTTCTCAAAATAAATACGATTAAATTTGAGAATTTTTAAAAATCAAAAGATGAGACAACTTTCCTTTAAAATATAACTTAAAATATAACTACATATAATATAAAAATCATTTAACTAAACTTTTGGAACACTACTATTCTTTCCTTGACTATAGATAAGCTCAATTTCACTGCATAATGTGCAAGGATTGGATTAACATTGCAATTAATGTACATATTGTTCACTATATAAGTGCTCCATATTTACATTGAGAGAAGAATTCATTATAAATGTTCAAAATAAATCACTGTTCAAATCTTTTCAAAGTCTTGGGTGACGAATGATATTGTTTGAAAAACTTAACTAACAGGTGTGAAATGACTAATCCTTTGAATGAATTTTAATCTGATCTTATCTGTTTGTAAATAAATTTGTCATGACATTTCGTTATCAAATTAGACTTATAAACCTAATTATGTTGAATGAAAGGTCACACTTTTTACTTCTTTGAATTATTAAATGCAATTCACAGCGAACATTAGAACATACTGGTCTTATCGGTTTTTGTGATTCTGAGCTAAATTATTTAAGTTTAAAATTTAATCATGAATTTGCAAATAACTCTCGATATAAAAAATTATGTGTCTTTTTCAAAATTTTTAGAAATTACTTAACATAATTTAAATAAATCAAATTAATTGTGGTTTATGTAAATTTGGAATAATTAAATACTAAATATAAATCGACGAAAATGCTATATCATTATAGCATATCGTATATATATTGATTTTCCGTATTTCCTAACTCTTTTGCTTTATGTTTCACTTAAGCTATATTTGAATGAAAAAATATTATAAAATTAATGAATTTGCAAAAATATAGCGACAGATATAATAAGTTAATAACACTAAATCAAAAATATTTTGAACACATTATTGTTATTCGCAATGGAATTTTTATTGATTTCTATTTATTATATTTTTAGTAAACATGTTATTTTAATAAAACTTCTGAAGTCAGTATAAATGAGTGATGTTTTTTACAGCTGACTTTTTGTATTTAAAACAAGAATTAAGTTATAAAGTTATATTTGTATGCGATTCAAGAGTTAAATAAACGCTATTGATTCTCATTGTACACATGTATTCGTATAAACTTTTTATTATCTTCATTTAACATCTATTGTTTCAGATAATTTAAAATGCTATCATTAAAACAAGAAAGAGAATGAACATTCATAATGAACACACTTTACATTAATTTCTTAGATAAATCAATAGAATAGTCAAATTTTTGTAAATTAAATATTTTAGGCATTTTAATAATTGTTTTTATTGTTGCCAACTATATATTAATTTTATTTTGTGAGCATACAATACTTTCAATTATATTGTTTAAAAGAAAAGATTTTATAGCTATATAAAATATTTTTGTAATTACTAATTAGTAAGTCAGTGAGCGATAATAGAATTTTGATTCAGTTATGTTTTAGCTTTCGTAGAGTGAAAAGCGACAAAAATGACTAAATGTTAAAACTAAAACTTTTGAGTGATTTTCTAGCGTTTGCTAGAAAATCATTGAGAGCGCCGTTAAGCGTATTTTTGTAATAATTGTTTTTTGTTTTGTTTGCTTTTGAAGCATTAACTTAAAATATAATTTTGTTTGTCTCTCCTCTATATATATAATTATTTAAAATAATGATTTGTTTTTCTTTAAAACTTATTTATTTGAATTATTATTGATTTGTTACGTGTGCTGTGTTTTGCGTGCCATATCTCGAGGAACCGCTGGTCTGATTGGCACAAGTGTTGCAGGCTTTCGCCAGTAATTTAAGTATGCTTTTGTTAAGCGTTTTTCTTAATATAATTTAATAAAATTGTTAAGCGATAGTCACGCGTTAAGTCCCTTTATTGGTGCCAACACCGGTGCCATTGACCCCAGGTTTCCCTTAGGTTTGGGCGTTTGGTTTGGGGTGGAATCGTCGCGACTTCTTTGGACACGTTTCAAGTGTCAACATTACTCAAATTGTTGTTTCGCTGACACTTTTAATTGCAAATAGACGCGTATAATATCTAATATTAATCGAATAGTTGTACGATTCAGATAATTTATAGTTGGAATAAATTTCTTTTTTCACACGAAATTTTTATTTTAAAGCCAATTTTTATCTGTTTTCATACTAAATTAATGTTATTTTTATCCATATTTTAGAAAATTTTAAAACCCATTATTTGTAAATATATTTTGAGTCTAATGTTGTCTTTTTTAAGTCAATTTTTATTTAGTATTAGCCCATTTTTAGCTCAGTTTTTGGCCATTTTAGAAACACCATTATAAACATAAAGAACGGTCTACAGACAAGAAGACAGACATATAAGTCAATTCCAATATCTCCTCTGTACAAAGCGAGCTTAAAATGTTATAATTCAAATAAATGCGAAATAAACAGGAATTTGGTCAATAGATTGCTATTTTTGGTTAAGACATAGAAATTTAAAGGATATGTTGCATGATTAAGTGTCTCTTACTTTCTCAAAGATATTTCAATGTATTTTACTTATTCGTTGCTCAGATTTTCATTTATTGAATTAATGACTCATGTTTTATTATAATATTGTTAATTACAATTAAGTTGATGTATGTTCATGTATATGACAATAGAAGGCAATAAGTGATATGATCAATATGTTCACACGTCAAATAATTAAGCCATAAAACTATCCAACATATGACCATTGACTCCATTGTTAACTCCTGAGCCTCCTAATGAATTTGCGACAATGGATTCATTAATGATGGGATTTGCACCTCGATATACTAAAGCGAAATATATACAAGTTCTAATTGGCCAAAACTTCCGTTATATATGTGCTAAAGCTAATAAAAATAATTCTACGTAAAGCATTATTGAAATCTTGAAACATATTTTCAATAAGATTAAACAGAAACGCTTCTTTACGTATAACAGGACGAATTTTAAGAGTATTGAAACTATTTCTCGGTGACTATGGTATTAAGCAAAGTTTATCATCCACTTATTATCCACAATGGATGTAACGAAAAGGCTAATGATTATCTCGTTAATGGTATACGAATGGCTATCTTAGACAAACCTAACTTGACATAGTATACTACGTTGTATTAAATTACAGCAATATAGTTCACACAGCTGCTAATTTTAAACAATTTAGCCACTTTTGTTAACAATTTACTTGAAAATTCAGATATCAATACAATCCGAAATATTGCTATAGCTAAAAGCAATAAACTAGTATAAGAGATTTGTAAAAAGAAATACGATCTTAAGCACCCATTGCACCTAGACTGACCAGACTTTTTTGATTAAAAACTGGATTTTTCTAAAAATTTCACAAAAATGAACTGGATTTAAAACTGGACACATACATAAGGCATTAAATTGTTCATTATATGAACTTGATTAGCACTGGACAGGTATCATAAAACTGGACAATCCAGTGCAAAATGGACGTTCTGGTCAGCCTAATTGCACCCATCAATGATTTGGTTAAAAAGCGAATAACACCTAACCATCCATCATAAAAAATAATACATAAACTAAAAATTAATGTGAATTTTGAAATTGAAAATTTAGATACTGGTCAATAATCGGTCGTTTCACATGTCACAATCCGAAGCTTATCATACTCGTGTTTATTTTATTTTTAATTTAATGCAAAGAATAGTAAATAGAAACCAAAACTATATATCTTGGTGATGGAATGTATCTTATATGACTAAACTTTTAGTGACTTGTTTTTTAACTCTAATATTATGTTATTAGTCTTTCTTATTCATAGTGTTATACCAGTAATGTTTAATACTTATGTTTTATTAATACAAAAAAACCGCGGTAACCCGCGGTGATTGTTACCCACACCTAACATTTCATACACAGCGCTCTACAGTAATAGAAAGTTTCATTACATGCTGTCAACTGTAACTGTTACGCAAAACAATGCTATGCTTTACCGTATGTAAATAACAATGATAGCGCATGCTCTAAGATAACGGACATAAACGTAACGCAGTTCATGCGCTTTTTTACGCTATTTCCGGTTTCACACGAACTTAATAGCATTTTAGTAGTAATTTTATATTTAATACACGTTATGTATTCTCTTATGAATTCTTCACTTGTTGATTATACGTTAAATACAGTTTTAATAAAGCATTTATTATAGCCTTATTCATTGCTTATGTTTTATAATTAATTCAATCCTATACTTAATAAACATTTCACTTACGTAAAGCGAAAAAAGTATCACGTGGTTCTTCAAGGTTCATTCTTCACACAGCAGCTTAGACGCGACGTGTTAACGAGACGTACCAAAGCCGAGGTTCTCTTCGGTGGCCTATATCCATACTGTACTACTACTACTTACATGTATACACAACATAATCTAATAAAAAATGTTTTAAGTAGGGTTGTTTCGCTTTATTAAAGTTAAACAGAAATTTTTTCCACTTTTACATTTGCTTAAGCGAAAGTGAAAATAAGTTATATTGAAAAAAGTTTTGAAAGTAAAAGTGAAATTTACTTAAATTAAAACAACATTAGAAAGCAAAAGCGAATTACAATTGAAATTAATATTGAAAAATCAAAAGTATATTAAAAATTATTTATCTTTAACTTTAAAAATTTTATAAAAGAGCAAAATTAAAATTAAATTTTCGATTGAAGAGAAATATAATTGAAATGTATTTTTTATACAAAAGCTAAAATGAAAGATATAAATAATTTTCGGAAACAAAAGTCAAATTCAATTTAAATTCAATTTTAAATTGAAAACGAAAGTTGAAGTAAAAGAGATTTTAAAAAAATATGAAAAGCAAAAGCGAAAGACAATTTAAATTAAATTTTTCCATATTAAACAAAACTAGTTTTAAGTATTTAATATAATTTCTATTTTGCTATTTCATGCGTATTAGTGTTTTAATTCAGGTTAAATACTAATAACTAAGAGATACTAATAACATCCATAGGCTTCCGGCCCCCTAAAGGAATTCGAATATCATAATATTTATTTTTTCGGGTGTATTATATTCGATATAATCATAAATAAGACCACAAACGTATATATCTCCCTGATTTGTTAACATATATGTACACAACTTTCCACACATTATTTGCTTAATTATCGGAACATTTAGTTTTATAGGTATATGTGTTGAATCAATACCATTAATACCTAACTCTCTACATTCATTCAGACCCCAACCAAATACAATACCATTATCTGTGAGTGCTATTGAATGATAATAACCACACGAAATAGCGATCACTTTAGTTGTGTTCGATATTTCTATTTTAAATGGTATTAATTGATAACGAGTGTCATCATTACCGCACTGTTCATATCTGTTATCTCCAAATGCAAACATATAACGATTTTGCGTTAATGCTAATGAATGATCACGACTACAACAAATATCTATTATAAAATAATCACTTGAAAAATTAATTAGTTTTGGTTCAGAATTTTGTACCCATGAATTTTTACCCCAACTATAGACACACCCATTATCTGTAAGTGCCATATAGTGTGTATATGATGATTGACTGTAAAGATGCTAATGGTTTGACTTTTCTCAAACCACACCAATCCAAACCATTATTTTAAAATTAGAACCAAACCGCAATTTCTATAATGTAAACCAATCCGAACCAAACCAAACCATTGGTTAAACCATTAAACCATTATTAAAAATATAATCAACATAATTTTATAATAAGATAATTTTAGAATGTTTTTATCAAAAAGCCTTTACTAGTAATGATTAATTAACTTTATGTGGCTTTAAAAAAACATTTATTAATTAATCGTGTTAATCATTGCTTAATTTTTCAATTGTTATGTAACAAAGCATTAAATATACACATATTGCATCAATTATTTGTATATAAATAATAGTTAATGGTTTAATGGTTTTATAATGGTTTTTGCTAATTAAAAATAGAACCAAACCAAACAATCAGAAATATTAAAAATTGAAACCAATCCGACCCAAACCACTAACCAATGGTTAAAACCATGGTTTAACCATTACAAACCAAACCATTAGCATCTTTAGATTGACTGCACTCAAACTTAATAATCACATGATTTTCACTGAAATCTAATTGTTTAAGTTGTTTATCATTTATATTATAATGATATACACAATCATTTAATGTAACAAATAATAAATCACGTTTAGTTAAATAAAATAATTTAATATTACTAACTAATTGTTGATCAAACTTTTTAAATACATAAAATATATTAATAATAGACATATTTGTTGATGTTATGTTGTTTTGAGTAAAATATTCTTATCAAGTTAGGTTAGTTAATAAATTTCTTTTCTGTGCGATTTGGTTCTGTTCTTTTATTCTTTTAGCAATTTGTTAGAATCGAATTTATATTTTTCTATTATAGTCTTTTTACCACTTCTCGTTTACCAATATTTTTTTGGCAAAGAACTTGTATTTGAAGCATAGATAAATGCCTTTTATATTCATGTAAATGTTTCACGCATTCAAGAAAAGCGTTCTGACATTTAACAAAGTTCGATAATACTAGATATGAACAAATTGTCCCAAAAAGAGAGTATGGGTGATTATACACACCTTGAAAATATAAAAATTTGACAGCCCTTACTCAAAATTTCGAAATTTCAAGGGAAAAATATTTTGAAAGTAGAAATTGGAAAAAATATTTGTTCCATCTCCGACAAACTCCAATAAGAATACACACCAACTCCACAACAACTCCAACAAAAATAATAAAACTGACTCCAACTCCAGTCCAACTCCACTCAAAAATTAATTTTATACTCCAACTCCAATTAGCTCCACAAGAGCCTCATTCCAACTCCATTCCAACTCCATTCTAACTCCATTCCAACTCCAACACTAATTTATTTGTTTGTGTATTATTATAAATGTAAAACATTATTAATGCAAAAAATGACACAATAAATATGCAATATTTTGTGGAAAAACTTTAAAGTGAAAATAAATTTCCATTCCACAGCTAACTTATTCATCCAACTCCATACCAACTCCAATGAAAATATTGATGACTCCAACCAACTCCAACAAATAACATTTAAAACTTATTCCAACCACTCCATTCCCAATTAAATTTTCTTAACTTGATATTATTTAGTCTTCAAAATTATTTTAACAAACAAAACATTCAATTTAAATTTCAATGTACAAAATTCAGAGAAACTTGTAATTATTGGTTGAATTAAGCATTTGGCGACACGTTCTCCATTACAATCCTCTGGCATGTCTACATAGAAATATGACATTTAAGCAAAACAATCTGATAACTAATCGAAGATATTTTACAAACATGATGATTCGTAGTCTTATTTTTAATATTACGAACTGATTTCTTGAATTCAGTTGAGTTTACCAATTTTTTGTAACACAAGCTCAACTAACATATAATGATCTTTAAAATATAGATTATTATAAACATTATAGACATGTCTTACTTTTTCCATAATATTGCAATTGTGTTTTAAGCTTTTAACAGATAATTCTCTTACAGTATAATTCATGTCTGTTTCGTCATAACATATTTTCTTTATTTGCTAAAAACAATGGATTAAACTTAATGATTTTAGTTTGTAATAATTAAATCTATTATTTTCTATAATATTTAGATTCATATCATGTATTATTCCCTTTACTAACCTATTTATTTTTGTTTGAAACAATCACATCGAAGATAAACGATAAAATTCAAATAAAGTTGATATTATTAAATAAAGAGTTTTAAAATTAACAATATAATACAAAACCTGTTCTCTTTGGTGAAATTCTTCGTTTTTGCATTCAACATATAATTTAAATTTTTCATCCGTCATTTTACAAAGATTTGGATACATATAATCAATTAAATCTTTACCAAACGCTTTATCTACACAATCCTAAGATTAACATTCTTAACATAAGATAAATTTTAAAAATATTTAACAATTAAACATGCCTTTAATTTATGCTTTGATTCGTTATATTCTTTAGAATTTGTGAGATTTCGTAAACATTTTACCATCTAATTTATTAAAATAATTTTTCAAAATTATTAACTATATGTTTAATCAATAAGAGAATCTAATGTTCTCACTTTACAGTGTTGGATAAATTCTTTGTATGTTTTTTGACTGAGCATTTGATAGGATTTTTCTATTCCGGATTCTTCATAAGTTCTTGATAGTTCCTGCAAGAAATAGCCTTATAAAAAGTAGTCTAATTTTTTTAACAAGATTATAGAAAATAAGTTTTTGATAGTATTTTATATTCCATTTTTAAATTCTTTTAATAATAAAATTTAAAATTTGTTTCTATAAATATTAAGCGCAGTTTACCTTAAATATCAGCGTAGGTTTCATGCACTCGTTATAGATTTTGTGCTGATTTTCTGAAATTTCACAAAATTTATCTGTGAAGTTGAATGCATATATTACGCAGAAATAATTAAGCAAAAAATAAAAGAAATTGATTTGCCGAAACATTCTAGTAAAATATAAATCATAAAAACATTCAAATCACAAATTCTGAAAGCTTTATATTAGGTCTTTATAAAGAGCAGACTTTGAATTGAAACGTGTCCAAAGAAGTCGCGACGAAACCACCCACAATCCAATGCCCAAACCTAAGGGACTCCTGGGGGTGAATGGCACCGGTATTGGCACCAATAAAGGGGACACAACGCGTGGCTAACGCTTAACAATTTTATTAATAAATTAAGGAAAAACGCGTAACAAACGCATACTTAATAACGGCGAAACGCCAAACAATCCTATGCCACGTAAACCAGCGGTTCCACGAGTGATGGCACGCAAACACAGCACACAAACAAATCAATAATAATTTAAATAATTTAAGTTTAAGTAAACGAATCAAACATT
>JAQGAW010000715.1:0-25115 GCA_034698025.1 Phthiracarus crinitus
TACCGAGCGTTAGCGCGAGCGTTGAGCGTCAATTATGTGCCGAGCGCGAGCGTGAGCGCCGAGCGTGGCCATCACTGATTGAAATTGTGTATTAAATGTTGTTTAAAATAAAGTATATTTAATATTTAGTAATATGGGGTAAATTGTCTGACAAACCATCATTTAACACTCAAAACTCAAAACCTATTTAAAATGCTTAAGTAATTATTTAAAATGTCGATTAGATTTTTGGTTCAAATTCTGGTTTCAAATAAAAATATTATTTAATTAAAATCATTCTGATTTTTAGAAAAAATAAACTAAACCGATAATAAACGGTTGTGTAAAACTAGATTAATCGAACAGAAACTTGAATTATAAGCTTATTTACTAACAAATATAACGCATAAATTCATTTGAATATAGATTTGAAATGCTATTACAACGCAAGCATTGATTGTTCTGTTTCAAAGAATTGCGTATAAACTATAGTTGTTTTGATAAGTTGGCGATAAAAGTTGGAATTAAGATGATTGAGAAATAAGCAAAACAAGCAAAATGCGAAAATGTGTGCAATGAATGAGATGCACATGCGTTCTGACAAACGCATTATGGATATAATCGATAATTTACATAATTGTGATTAGAAATCAGTTTGAAATAAGTTTAAATAGAAATGGGAAACAGAGACAGAAAGCACTAAACATATAATTTCAATTAAATATATTAAATATCAATATATAGTGTTATCAATTGGGTTCACATACAGTACGATCTGCGAGCTGAACCACTTTACACGGAAGATAAGCGGCAACAGAACCTTCAGAAATCGTTATATTACTGGCGAATGTGTCACTTTCGAAGTATGGTTCGATTTTATGCTTGTTTGCGATTGAATGGTACGGTAATAGTGATGATATCGATGGACCATAGTTTTGATGACCTAAAACAATACAATAACAATGGAATGCATCAACAAATCGCACAAATCGTGAATTGAGATATAAAACATAAACATAAACATATAAAGAAATAAAGATATGATATGAATGTTTACTCACTATAACACGACGATAGAGTGATTACTGATAATAAACAATATGCGAAAAATAGCATATTATATGTCGAATAAATACGGATTTGGAGTTTACATTGAAGTTTATGTCTATTATTATGATTGCAGTTCTGTTTGTATTGATCACAACTGCAACCAATAATCAAAAACCGATTATCAATATATGACAACATTGCCTCAATCGCTATATATGTTTACACACGAATCGCACGCAATTCACATCACTTTAATCAACGATTTAGTTTGATCACAACACTTATCAAAATCGACCACAAATCACAATTACAATTAACATAATCACAAACAGAATGAAAAGACGATTCAAACGCAATCGATATGCTGTGAGAGTGTGTGTGTTGTGTGTAACGCATGCGCAATGGATGCGCGCATTACAGCGCACACAACAAGCAATAGATTCATGCATTTAAAATGGAAAGTTTATATTTATAATAATTTTTAGCTGCTTTATATAAATACTGTGTTGTTTAATTAAAAATGCTTAAGTTCGCCAGTAAAAGAGATATTAATATGGAATATAAGTGTGCCATACGTTTATTGGATGACAACGAAGTATTGCAAACTGATTTTAAGGTAAAATCAAATTTCTATGATAGTATTCGCGTGTATTTGATTGACTGGACAACCAATGTTGCGTAACTTACTATTGATTTTACTCTTAATTTTATTATTATTAGCGCGAATTTAAGGGACAATATTTGCTTGATTTTATATGTAAAAGTTTAAATTTGATTGAACGCGACTATTTCGGCATTCGATACGTCGACACACAGAAGCAAAGGGTATCAAAGCTTATCTATTACTGTATATCATATATTAATATTCATTTTAGAAACTGTTTTTAATTAGGTTTCCCGAAAACAAGTTTTCATAAGATTTCAAGTTTAAATGCGCATTCAAATATAATTGCGTTAATATGCACTATTAATCGCTATTAAACAGTTTATTTAATTATGTTTAATTTGAATTTTATAGCTTTCACTTATTAGATTCAAATATAAAATATTAACGATGAATTTAATCTTATGACATAACCTTAACCTTATGCTTATGACTTAACCCGCGGACTAAGACTATGCGCAATTTTTATTTAATTAAAACAACCTATAATTGCATAATCTTTAATTCTTTTCAAAGCCAGGAATGAGTTTTTATTGCCTAAGAATTAAGTCTACCATTAACTCACGACAATAAGCTTAGAATTTGTTAGTTTAAATTCAAAATAAATTATATGAATCTTAAAAAGTATTTTCAGCATTAATTCGTTTCCTTTAAATATTTGAATAATGTATTAAGTAATTTAATTTTGTATTTAATAGAATTGGTTGGACCCAACGCGATCTATTATCAAACAAGTAAAAGGTATTCAATTTATTAGTAGCGTAACGTTATATCGTATAAATTAATTAAAATGGATTTAATTTCTCGTGAAGGCCTTAATCCAATAGTGTTTTGTTTTCGTGTAAAGTTTTATCCCGCGGATCCAAACCTTTTAAAAGACGAAATTACTCGATATTTATTATATTTACAATTAAGAAGAGATTTACTGCATGGAAGACTATATTGTTTATCATCTGATGCTACAATGCTTATGGCATATGTTATTCAATGTAACAAATAATTTAGTTAATTGCTATGTTAGTAAATTACAAGTTTTGTTTTACATCAATATGTAGCAGAATTAGGTGATTATGATCCTGAAGAACACACCGGAAATTACATTTCAGAGTTTAGATTAGTGCTCAATCAAAACTCTAAAGTTGAATCTAATGTTATGGAAATACATCAAAATGAGATGCGCGGTCAAACTCCAGCTGAAGCCGAGTTAAATTTTTTGAAAAAGGCTTCACAGTTAGAAACGTATGGCATCGATCCTCACCCCGTAAAAGATCATAAAGGAAATCAACTTTATATAGGAATTAATCATTCGGGAATTGTAACGTTTCAGGGCAGCAGAAAAACTCATCATTTTAAGTGGTAAATGAGTTTTTCGTTGTTATCTTTTATATAGTGTTTACGCAAACTTGAGATTTGCGCAAATGTACTGAATTATAAAAGCTTTGATAATATACTGTATAGCATTTGCGAATACCATAATTATTTAGTTATAGTGTACAGTATAGTATACCGGTATTACTGCTATATTGGAACGTTTAATATTTTTATTTAATTCTTTCATTTAAGTTACATGTTTGCCAATTTCAAATTATTTTTACTTTTTGTTTAAGTATTTGTTGGTAAAAAGTAAAGCTTCCGATGCGGTTGCGTAATTTACTTGTTTTTGCGGTTTTTGGGTTTTGAAAAAATATTCAAAAAACCGCGGTTAAACCGCAAAAACCGAAAATCAGTTTTTATTAGATATTTTACTACAAAATCATCAGGAAATTACCAGAAAATAAACAGAATGAATAAAATACAAATTTTTTAAAAATAAATGTATGCATCAAATGTAAAATTTGTAACATTACATTTTCCATTTTCTTACTAAGTTATCTTATATATAAGCCTCAAAGTTTGTCTGTCTGTGTGGTTCCCTTTATAGGCTCCCCCCTGGGGTTCCACCCCTCGACACCTATATCATTAGGTCCAGCTCAATGAGTATGGATTAAATTGAGGGGTTTGGAAGGGGTGGGTCCCCCTTAGGGGGGTTGAGGTGAGAAAAAATTTCAAATTGGTGTCGGAGTAGGGTCATATTGGGTCGTGGTAGGGTCAGTGTTGGTTGGGCGGGTCGGGTGGGAAGGGTGTTCGGGTGGTTCAATGTGAGTTCCGGGTGGGTCAGGATTGGTCGTGTTGGGGTCCGCGTCGGGAATTAGTTCTATATGTTCAGGTTTGGATCGGGTTGGGTATGGCTTAGGGAATGATCTGATCGTGTTAGCGTTGGAATCGGAAATGTTAGTTTAAAAAATTTATTATTTATAAAAAATTATTTTACTCTATTTCCCGCCAAAGGCGGGCTTTATTGCTAGTAATATTAAATTTCTAGCTATTGTACTTTATTTAATAAATTAAAATTAATTTTTTTAAATGCTGTTAATACTGTATTTATTAAAGATAAAATACCGGTAATCATACAAAATGAAACTCACTTTAGTAATATAAATGAGTTTAATCTTCGTTTTATTAATTACTAAAATATTTTGCGGTTTAAACCGAGGTTTTTTGATGCGGTAGAAGTATTCTAAATTAACATTATTTTGCGGTACTAATATTAACCAAATTTTGCTAAATATGGCAAAAAACAGGAACTTTATTCAAAATATGTGCATTTCCGGTATTATTCTTATAAAACATAATTATTTTGATCTAAAAACCTTTCAAATATTGATTTATTTACGAATAAATATAGTTTTATAACTATTTTTATTTTCCCGATTTCCCGCCCGTTTTGCCACTTTTTAGTCCCGGTTTTTCACATCCTTACTCATTACTAATAAATATCAATTAAATTGTCAGATAATCTCTTATAAGCCATTAAATTCATTTGAATTTTACAAAGTTTTTCAATAAATATTCAAATATTATAATCTTTGCACAAAGAATTAGAAATTTAAGTTATTTATCAGTTTACTTATAGTACACTTTAATAATAAATCATTAAATAAAATAAATTTCTGTAATTCGTTAAAAATTAGCAAAAATCTTTTGATAACCTGTAACTTCTGTATCTCTATAATAGTTATAATAATTGACAATAATCGGTTAAATAATATTTTTACTTCAAAAATAAAAACATTATTTAACGATCGAAATATTAAAAACAATGATCATTTATTTTTAAATAGGAGTGAAATTAAAAAAATTACTTATGAAGGAAGAATGTTCATTTCGCATATTATACTCAACGATGTAAGTTTTTAATATTTATATTTTAAAAATTGATTAAATATGTGTGAATCATTTTTTAAAAATTAAGAAAAAAAATTTGATTGGATTTAAATGTCCGAATGTGTCTGCGTGTCACTATTTATGGAGATGTGCTGTCGAGCAACGATACTTTTTCACAATGAATTCTTCGCGTGATATTCCATTTATTACATCTGGTGGCGGACTATTTTCGCGGACTTGTAAATTAAGATACAGGTAATTTAATTAATATAATTACTTTATTTCTTCAATCTTATCATTTTGTTTAAAACTCTCAGAAATTATATAATACTATTTTCGAATATTCATTCATGAAAGAGAATCATTCAAAATACTAATTTTTCAAAAATAAAAATAATATAAAGATCATGTATTTATTATCGTAATCTATTTTACGGACTAAATCACGAAAATTTTAGCCCCAATATTGGCAGTTTTATTTTTTTCGGACAAATTTATTAAAGCTTTTGGACATTTTTGGAAATGTTTTTAATAATAGTTTGGTCAATACTTTTTATTAAAGTTAAATATAATTTCCAACACCCAAGTGAGGCACTGGTACTCACGAATACATATTCTTAATATTTCCATACTTTGTACGTCTAAACATCCCGTATGCTCACAATAGGTTGCGACTATGATTTTCACAAAAATTTAGAAATGTCAAACTGAAGAATCTTTTAATCTTTAGTTTAAAGGCTTCTGATCCAATTTTTAAAACATAATTTGGCTTTAATTGTTAATAATTTATTTAATGTAAATTACTTATTAATAAGGACAGGATATTTCGGTTTTAACCGAACAATATTTTGTTTGTTAAAAGTTCGGTTATCGTAAATATAAACATATATTGAGCTAAAACAAAGCTTTTAGGGTATAGTTTATTTAACCGAAATAACCGATTTTTAAGATTCTGACCGAAATTACTGAAATAAGAATTTTCAACCGAAATTCATAAATCACGTATGCTAATAAATTAAAATTTTAGAAGTAAAATATCTAATAAATGCCATTTATAATTGCATAGGTAAAGTAAACTCTTATACAAGTTTAATAATTCTTTAAATGGTTTTGAAAAATTAACTTTAAACAAGATCGATACTGTCATAATATCTGACTTTTCAGTTTTAAGTTAACATAGTTTTTGGTCGATCGCTCTTTTCTATCTCTCGGTCCCAATATTTTTGTTATGTTTTGTTAATTTATATTAAATCATTATAATTTAATATTTTGTAAGTAATATAAAGGATTATTTAAAGCGGAATATGCCACACAGAAATTCGGATTATTTTTTTGAGGATATAAGTCTTTTGCTTCTTTATATTAATAAATTGATTTTTTTGAAGATAAGAATTTTTTTTATATGATAGGAGTCTTTTTTCTTGGGTGTGACGGACGGATAGACGTAAAATCTCAAATCCATATATCTGAAGTCAGACAAAAAAATTTTGAGGATAATAACAATACATATTATCGATCAATTAATTTGTGTTAACATTTGTATTTTATTTTAATACACAAAAAACTCTTTAAATGAGAAGAAAGACTCAATTTTATTCATATATACTTTAAATTGTTAAGGTTTAAAGGTTTAACAACTTTTGTAATCAAAATACATAATAAAATCTCAACCGAAAGTTTGACCGAATTTTCTTAGTTTTTTCAATCGATAACCGACCGAAATATGCAATTTTTTTAACCGAAATATCCTCTCCTTACTTATTAATAATAAAAAATATTGATCTTTGAAATAATAAATACTGGTTATAATTTAAAATTTAATAAAATAATAATTCCCTGTTATAGTGGACGCGTTGAAAAAGAAGTTCTTGATGACATAAAAAGAGTGGATAGAGTTGGAGGCATTAATAGAAGCTATTCGACGACATCAGCTCCGCCTTCAATGCGAACCATTGGTCGATCAAACACCGCTCCATTACCTAATCACGAATCTCCTGATCGAACTTCTGCCTCTTATTACCACAATAAAGGTTAATAACGTAAATATTATGATTTTGGCATTAATAGATGAAAAATGATGTTTTTGAACAGTGGTTCCATATTTAAATTATTCATCGCTATCTGAACCGTGTGGTGACGCGGAAGTGCAAGCGAATACAAATGTTTCATTACCGCCATCGTTGGATCCATTCGACGAAGAAGATTGGGATATTTCAATGACGTCAAGCTTACCCACAGAATTCGATCTGAGACCTGATTTAACTCCAACCGGTGAAGAATCTCAAATGATAGCATTCGAAACCCCTGTGGTTCGCGCCTCACCTTCTCATCACACATTGAATGGAACCGATGACGACAATGACGACACTTTCGAACAAATAAGTGATAATCACGACCACATTGTTAACCCAACTCAAAGTAAATCTATTATTTGTTCCACAAATCTTCCTTATAAACCGTTAAACAATATCTATGTAATTGTTCGCACTTCAATACTGAGCTCATTATTGTTGCTTTTCTTATTTGCGTGCCTTCTTATCATTATTATTGAATCTGATTCACATTTATTTTCACACATAAGAAAATTACCTGAAATGGTTGTGTTGAGACGAGACTATTACGAACCTTTTAAGGATAATGTATTGCACGCAATCGGCAGATGACTAGCAATATCAACAATTACTATAGATTTTAAAATTATTAAAACACGAACACTATTAAACTAGTGGTAACTTATAGGACTATATCGCTATAACAGTTTGAGCAAAATATGATACGGTATAAACAGTTTATTATACAATTTGACTGAAACTGATAAGAAAGCTGTTTCGGAACACATCTAAACATAAGTAAAATGAGTTTTAATCGAAATTTATTAAAATTATTAGTGTTATTGACCTAAAACTTAAACAATCAAACGATTATGCCTGAACGACAATCTTTATATATTCAAAAATAATAATCATTTGTTTTCACTTTAATGTATATATTATTATAAATATTTTATTTAGATTTGTTTTATTTGATATAAGAAATAAGATATAAAACTCAATGCAATAATATATTAATATACTGTATATCATATACAATACATATACATATCATATTTTTAAAAATCAATTTAATTGTAAATAACTTGTTTAATTAAAGTGTGAACCGCACACTTCAATGCCGATGCAATATCTTCTATAGAATGTTGTTCACTGATTTCTGGCACATGAATGAATACTGTTCTCTCACAATCTTGTTTTAACGAATTATAATATATGTATTCGCATAAATATCTGTGAAATTTTATAATTAAATAAATTATTAATAATTTATTAATATTAAACTTATAATTGGATATTCATAATCAATAACTTTAACTCTATTCATACCTTCCAGCGTCATTCGAAACTACTGCAGGCATTTTGATCAATCCTTTGCGATATTCTTCATTAATTTGATCGCATGCATATGAAAGATCTATTTTACTATTTATGCATTTAAAAGTGTTTGTAGAGTCTGTATCGCTATTACAGTTCGGTACACAGCCATAAATATCTGGTTTGTCGTATTGGTGACCAAACGCACGCGTTTCTAATTGAATACATTTGGCAATCCATGAAACTCCGACGTGAACCACCAACTAATCATACAATAAAACTATAGTTGGCTTTATTAATTCAATTATTCTCATAAATATATACTATTAATTTCAATGAGTATGCAAATTACAAGAAACATTTCAAAACAGATATCCAGAACATCCACGATAATCTTCGAACACTTAAACCCATCTTATAATTCTCTACTCATCATCGTTTAAATTGGTTTTTAAAATAAAATTATTTAAATACCGTGGGTTTATAATTAGTCCAAATGTTTGCCACGTTATTATCGACATCTTCGTACGCCACAGGAATTTCTTTGGTAATTAAATTGATGTCATCAAACTGTAATAATTTTACGGCTTCCCACGAAGAGTTCACTTTATAATTACGAAAAATGCCAAAACCTATTCAAGTAATACAAACTACATTTTGGATTTTACAGTATATATTTTAATATTAATTCAAGATAATAAATGTAACATTAAAGTGATAATATTCATGTCATTGAAGTGCATTTTTCAAGTTTTAATTAATGTATTACTTCGACACAATATATGTCTATATACAATTAACGATTGTAATATTATAGATTTAATAATCTCTCAAATTTAGCGGCGAAGCCTGTAATGCCATATTACAATTGTAGTTTCAATTAAAGATCAAGGCTTTATCAATAAAATACACAGCATATATATGACAAGGAAATATTTTATTTTTAAAGCCAATATATTTTACACCATCTTAATATTTGTCTCAATTTGTGCTTTTGTGTGTCCCTTTATAGGCTCCTTCCCCGGGGGCCCCACTCCATCAACACCTATATTAATGGATCCAGCTTGAAAAGTTTAGAAAAAATGGAGGGTATGGAGGGAGTGGGCCCTCTTTAGGAGGGGTTGAGGTGGGAGAAAATTTAAAATTAGGGTATGGATAGGGTCATGTTGGGTCAGGGTGGCTCGGGTGGGCTCCGGGTGAGTTAGGTTGGGGTCCGGCTTGGTCGGGGTGGGTTCCAGGTTGGTCGGAGTGGGTTCCAGGTTGGTCGGAGTGGGGTCCTGGGTGGTCAGGATGGGGTCCGGGGTGAGACTCGGGTGAGCCTGGGTGGGGTGGGGTCCTGGTGGGTCCGGTTTGTTCGGGTGGGGTTTGAAGTGGGGTCCGGATTGGTCGGGATGGGTTCCAGGTTGATACGATTAGGGTTATGGTTGGTAGGGATGAGTTCCAGGAAAATAGAACTGATGTCGTGGTTTTTTTCGAGTTTAAAATCATTTCCACCTGACGAAGTCGGTCTAAAACTCTAGTAATACTGTAAATTTTATTTACTTGAAAAGTTTAGACCCTAACACTAACAGTACATCGCAATGCATTGTAGTCTATGGCAATCTTTAATCGCCTCCCAAACCTCCCAATATAAGCCTCAGCAGCTAATATTATTAAAAATCAATGTTAAATAACATGTTCTATCGAATGCAAGTGTCCGATCAAAATCGGTTTAATCCAACTGAAACAGCTCCCCGTAAGTTAAAAAATAACAAATCCGAATTTAAATTTTATATTTGTAAAATTCGATGTTTTATTTCAGCACAACTTTTGTTACGATTGTGAGTGTTTTTGTTATACATTTTAATGGTTTATACCGAATTTTATAATAAACAAATTCAATTTAACATAATTAATATAATATTGGAATTTAAATTATTTTTATATTTAGTTCAGATTACGATAAAGATAAACGAAATGTTTTCATATATAGCTTTACTTATGAGTAATTCGAAAATATTAACTATATTTTATGTTTAAGCAAAAATTTGTTATAAATTTAACCAAAAACATTGCAATGAGAGTTCGATTAGTAGCAGGTAATTAAATAACTGTAACAATCAAGTATTGTAAGCTATATTTATTTACTATACTTTATTACCTGTTACCACAATTGTTGGCAATGCGTAAGTGTCTGTCTGTTCACACATATTCACTTATTTCAATGATATATCTATAATAGACTAACACATGTTCGCTTATATTTAAGTTTATATACTGTATAACCTTATTGTTGCAAACTAAAAGCTTTAATCGCAAATAACATTAGATTAGAAAAGTATAAACAAAACAACCAAAGATCGGAGTTTTGCGAAATCACTAAAATATTGGGTTGTTGTATGTTTAAGGCACATATCGTGGTATTAAGATAGACATTAAGGCAACTGTAGCTTTATTAATATTGTTGGTAACTGTAAATCAGCTTTTATACTCAATGCATTAACTGATCTACGTATTGGCGACACACCAGGCAACAGTTTGGTGAGCTTAATGTCACGATATGTGTTTATTGGCTTTTATTTATGAATACATTGGTGTTCAAAAATTTCTTTAGAGGATATTAGCAAGAAAAACGTAATTTATTAAAGTATATGCGTAAAGCGAAGGTAGACTAACACGAATGATTTTGATTTAACAAATTAATAGCGACATCTAAAATGTAAAAATGCTCAGCTCCAGCAACGTATGCCATTAGCTGGCGTTATTTGCAACACTGATTTAAGTGAAAATAATTTGGCTTTCTGCCCAAATTTAAAAAAAAAAAATTTTCGGCATTTTTTTCCGACGAAAATCTAATTACGCACCCCTCGAATATCTCAAAGAATTGGCTAAAATTAACGGGATAATAAAACTCATCGGGTTTGATAGACAATTTTTTAAAATTTAACAACTTTTTAATTTTAACTTTAGGTAATTCCCAAAATTTGGGTGGAAGTGGTAAACTTTTCGGATTTTCAGTGGTGTAAACTCCTGCCCGATCCTCCTCTGACACACCCCGACGATACGAGTGATTTTATCGTGTTATTGGTCGTATAATTATGACGATATCGATATCAATGTTACATTACTTATTGCCAATTAATGATATTCGATAATAGATACAAATATATTATTATGCATAAATTGAATTCGATTTAATTATTTCCATTTTATTTAAAAAATAATAACTATTAAGATTAAAATTATTTTTTTCCAACAAAATAATACATTTAAAATGATATAATGAAAAAATACAACGTTTTAATGTATGCATTTGTGAATTGAAAACTCAAATTAACATTAATAATTTGGACCAAAATATGTTCGTTTTGCGTCTAACCGTAAACAAAAAATTACTGAAAATAGATTTATGTTGCATAGCAAGTCTAACAAAGATAATATGATAAATTATATTATTATTCACAAACTTTTGTGTTTCAAAAATATTAATAATAATAATTACTGTATTTATTATAACAACAAATTTAGGGAATTAAAACTGATAGTAAAATTAGATGTTAATTAATAAATCTGTTGATTCACAAAGTTGTTCACAAAGCACTTGCTATTATTATGATTAATAATCGATTTGATTGTCAAAATATTAATATATATTTAATATTAACATAAATTACACGTTTATACTTATTTATACACGAGATTATGTGTCAACAGTGGGTAAAATTTGTTTGTCGTTTTTGTTGAGCTGCGTCGGCGAATCGACCCTTAATTTGATTTTATTGCTGTCATGATTTGCTTTTCCGATATCATAATGGTATGGCACAAAAATACGCAATTTTGCGGATTCAGCTCTTTCTAATGTCGTTGTGTTCGTATTGCTATCATTGCGAGTTTGAGTGTTTGCTGATGAACTTAATGATGATCGCTGCTGTTTATTCGATATAAATATCGGAATTAAACTTTGTTTAGCAGAATGCGAGCCATTCGATGACTTCATTACTGCGCGCTTTTCGCTTCCCTTTTTCCATGGAATTCTCATTGGAGACGTACGACTTCCGATATATAAATCTGATGAATTGGATGTATTTGATGCGTTTGGGTTTACGTTTGCTGACGTTTTTGCATATTCTTGCCGTTTATCTGTTTTATTATCAACTAAATTAGAAATTTGTGACTTGTTATTTGAAAAGTTTTCGTTTCCAATATTTGATCTATCATTAGGTGAAAATATCAATTCTGAATCGTTATAATGTTTATCAAAATTTGATGATATTTCAAACTTATTTGTTAAATCATGTTTGAGTGAAACATGAGATGTTTGAGAGAAAGTGGCGATATCTGGCAATTCAGGCAGAACTTCATCAATTTTATGCTTATTTAAATTCAAACTTGTATTAATTAATTCATTGTTTGAAATATTTGTATTATTGCTCGAGTAATGTTCTGCATCATTAAACTTATTGCTAATTAAATTGCTTTCGTTCAAAACAAATTCAGTATTTGATTCAATATTTACATCATTCGAATGAGTTACAAATTTTTCCTCTTTTTTAACGTTTGCATCTTTAGAATCATCTGTTATGAATTTCGAATTATGAATAACACTTTTGTTGCTTTCTGTACTTATTGATGTAAGATTAGAGGCGGAAATATTAACATTTTCCGTTATATTAACACCACTCAAACGTTTTGCTGCTTCAATACTTTCATTGAGGTCAACATTATCATATAAAGATAAAGATCTTTCCAGTTTAAGTTGTTCTAAATCCATACTAAAAGTGAAAAATCGTGCATTTAAAACAAAAGTATATAAAATTAGTTTACATTATCACACTTATTGTCAATTTCGGATACACTTCCAACTTCACTCTCAGTTCTAGATGTTTGAGCCAAAGAAATAGAATCACTCGGTTTCAAAATAATACTGCCAACAATGCTTTGGTCATCATTTCCCAGAAATGAATGCGTTGTACTTATATTGTCACAGTTAAGAATCATTCCAAAAGGTCGCGATGGGAACTCAGCAACACTTGGACCCTCAATTGGAATAAGAAACCCGTGACGCCTAACACAATATTAAGTGTTTAAAAATATAATTGAAATGAATTTAATTATACAAATGTTTAGAGAATAGAGAATTAAAATAATTGTTACCGTATTATAACATACATTACACTATAACCATAGTTATATAAAAAGGGATGCTTTGCTTAGAGTAGACCTACCCTAGAAATTTGGAAAATTTGACCCATAATTTAGAAAAAAAGAATTAATGTAAAAAACCATTTGACCGCTCACTCCACAGCTATAATTTGGAAAATTCACGGACGAGAAAATGTAAAAAAATTGTCCATCTAATTTAAGTAATCTAACGTATTACCTCGTATTACTCGCCATAGCGAGTAAGAAAATTTTGAGGTTTTAAAGTTTATACCTTACTCGCCATAGCGAGTAAAGTGAAAAAATTTTGAGGTTTTAAAGTTTATACCTTACTCGCCATAGCGAGTAAAGTGAAAAAATTTTTACTCGGCTTACTCGCACCCTTAACTCGAATGCCATCAACTCCTGAACCGCATAGTTAATCTCGAATAAGAAGTTATTTTTGTACTCTACTCATGAATACCTTTCAAATGATATACATATCAATAATAGTTCCAACTGTTCCCACTCTTGGAACAGATGGAACAATTGTTGATATATATATCTTTTGAAAGATTTTGAAGAGCAGATTACAAATTTCAAACTCTTAAGCAAATCGGTTGAGCGCTTCCTCAGTTGAATGCATTTAAATTTTGTTAAACGTGATAAATTTAGTGTTAATTTACTTTCAATAAAGTATAAATTTAAAAATAGTTTTATTCAAAAGTTGCCGGTACTCGCCATGGCGAGTATGGTGAGTTTGGGGCAAAAATTCCTCCCATTTTCATCTTACTCGCTATGGCGAGTAATACGAGGTAATACGTTAGTATATTTACGTATTTGTGGATTTTGTTTTGTATATTAAAAAGTTTATTTTATTAAAGAAAGCGAGCTCTTTGTGAAGTGTCGTTCTTGTTATTCCTTTAAATTTAAATTATAAAATTTTTTTAACTGAAAATTTTAAACATAATGGAATAACTTGAAAATGAGATTATTTTTGTATGTGATAACGAATGTAAAAAAAGAAATATTATGGAATTGAAGTAAGTTTTATATTATATATAAGCTCAATGTATCACAGATTTCGAGCTTAAGCTCAACCAGTCCAAGCTCAAGCTCAGACTAAATTAGTTTATTCTCATCATTAATTATAAAACACAATAAGATTAGTTTCAATGTTAGAAAGATATGATTTGCTTTAATTATAACAGAAATGAAATACTAGTTTCATATTTCAATTTTGTTTACATTTAAAAAGAATAGATTGAAAAAATAAAAAGTTTTAGAACTTTTCAAAGCCCGGTCCGGAATTTTTATTTTGAGGCCCGAACGCGGCGGATCAGTCGGGTAATTACGTTTGAAGTCTAATAAGTATTAGGTATAAATGTAGATACGTGTTTGAGTAATTTTAACCCGAAATAGTTTTAATAATGTTATTTTTTTCGCTTGAATTATTTTTTAAATTCATTTTTACCTGGTTTTAGCCATTTTAAGCCCATTTTTAACTTATCATTAATCATTTATTAGCCATTTTAAGAATCACTTAATAAATATAAACACCGGTCGGACATACATACGGACGGACAGACATGTCATGTCATGTTTAATATCTCCATTGGACAAACTGAGCTAAAACTATATTTATTATAAGATTATGATAACATATTAATTAATAATCATTGGCTAAACTCAAAATCGTAAATATTCTTTTATAAGAAATTGCAAAACTAAATTCTTTATAAAATTATAGAAAAAATGTGAAAAGCAATTTTGATGTATAGTAAAATTTGGTATATCATAAGAATTCTATTTGATAATAGCGGTAACCGATTTGTTGAGTGTACCGCATTAAATACATGTGCAAACATTAGTTTGAATAAGTAAACAGTTATTTACATGCGACCAGTCATTCCAAATAGACTAGAATTGTTATAATAGGAACACACATGTATGTATAATTGAGATTATGAATACAACACACTATACAAACTAATGGCATAATTTATAAAAAATAGAATTAGTGTTTTGCATAAGTCTATCAGGCGTTCCCATTTCAGAAATGGTTCCATTGTCCATCACTATAATTCTATCACAGTTAAGAACGCACTCAATTTTATGAGCGATCGACAAAATGGTGGACGTATTAAAAAATTTTCTTAACGCTTGCTGTATGATATTTTCGGTGATTTGATCAATACTAGCGGTCGCTTCGTCCATACAAAGTATTTTAGTTTTGCTTAACATAGCTCTAACCAAACATAAAAGTTGCTTTTGACCCACCGATAAATCCCTTCCTCTTTCACTTATTTTTGCGTTTAAACCACCAATGCTTAGAATTAATGATTCCAACTGACATTCTTTGAGCAAATACCACAATTCATTATCACTGTGTTGAGATCTTGG
Source organism: Phthiracarus crinitus (assembly GCA_034698025.1). NCBI lineage: Eukaryota > Metazoa > Arthropoda > Arachnida > Sarcoptiformes > Phthiracaridae > Phthiracarus > Phthiracarus crinitus. The sequence continues at coordinate 15,787 of JAQGAW010000715.1, forward strand.
ATCAAGATTTTCCCTTATTGTTCCGCTAAACAGAAATGGTTCCTGAGGTATAATAAATATATTGGATCTGCAGATAATGATAATATAAAATTTTTTAATGATTCAGATTTATGTAATTAATTGATCATACTTTATACCTTAAATGATGTAAACTCATGTGACTAATGTCGATACCGTCGATATAGATTTTTCCGCATTCAATATTAACTAAACGAAATAACGCTTGAAATAAACTAGATTTTCCAGAACCAGTGCGACCTTTATTTAAAATAATAATAATTAATAAAGAACTTACGTCTATAAATGCCAATTGATTTCACTGTACATTACCTACAATACCAATATGTTCCCCTGATTTGGTATCAAACGAAACTTTATTAAGTGCTAAATTCGTGACAGATCTGTATCGCATGCATACATTATCAAAACACACAACGCCTTTATTTGGCCAATTTTCTAGCATATTATCGCTTAGAATTGCTAAACTGTTTTCAGATTCTATTTCATTGATGTATTGCATTACACGTTCAACCGAAACCATATCCATTTCTGTTTGAGCGAATGACTGTACAGATCCATTCAATAAAGCAGTGACTGATAATGAGTAAACGAGCGCTAATCCTACTAATCCGGCATCGATTGTCTGATACGAGTATATGTGTAAAGTCACCGCTAATATCGCAACGCCAGAAGAAATTAAAACACCTAAAAGTTGTAATCGCAAATTAAGCCATTGCTGTATCGCACACATCGCGTATTGCGTCGACACGTTTATGTCTATCTTATCGAACAAATTATCGACAAATCTATTTTTATGAATAGTTATAATTAAAGTAAAAAGTTGTGGTTTATTATTCGATGTTATTACAGGTTGGAGTTTGAAAATGTCCGAATAATCGTCAAGCCTTGCAAGGTTTCATCCAACTAAATAAAACAAAAAGAAAATGTTTTATTGATTATATATTTCAATAAAACGTGAAAACGACATACTTGTGCGTAAATCGGGGAAAGTGTTGTCGCGCAAAGTCTTTTTAACTCTCGAGAGGTATATCTATAATAACGCTAAAGATGTGTTAAAATTAATAATAAGTATTCAAATATACTGGTATTCAATAATGTCATAAAAAATGTGATTTACTTGAATAAAGTAATATGGAACCAATAATGGCAATATTAGCGCAGCAATCCATGGCAGTCCGTATATAGTTATGACAAAAGAAGCCAATAAACTGTAAATTTGAGCGAGAAATATATTTAGAGTGAATGGAAGCGCATCGTCAACATTGACGATATCCGATGAAAATCGATTTATAATTCTTCCAAATGGAGTTAAGTCAAAAAATTTAATGGACGCGGAAAGTAGTTTTGTAAATAATTGATGATGAATTTTTAAAGCAGCAACGATTCCTCCAAAAGCGAATAAAAATGCTCGAAATAATGTAAATATGGAATTAGCAAAAGCGATAATTCCAAACACTATTAAATAGTACTGATAAGAGTTTCGGTTATTTTTAACTTCAAAATTATTGCTTGACGTCCATATTGACAGCCAAACATCAGACGCACTTCGAGAGATTTGCATCAATAAAATCGATAAAAGAATGAGCAAAGAAAGATAAATACCAACCGCTTTCAAATAACTAATATAAACATGAAATTTAACCACACCTTCTTCTCGTTCTTCTTCTTTAAAATTTGATATCTCAGTGATATCAATGTCTGATTCAATTTTAATATTATTATCGACAATATTTGCATCATTAAGAACTTCTTGAATTTCATATTTTTTTAAAATAGCGTTTGGCACTCCTTTCGCTATTATTTGTCCGCAATCCATAACTATAATAATATCCGATTCGTACAAATATTTTGTATGGTTAGTGCAAATTATCTTTGCCTTTTTATCTAATAGGCCTAAAATACATTTTAAATAAATATGTTCTGCGATATGAATATCGAGACTCGCGAATGGATCGTCAATCAAATAAACGTTAAAGTCTTGATATATAGCTCTCGCGAGTGCTATTCTCGACTTTTGTCCGCCCGATAAGGTAACGCCACGATCACCGATTAACGTCATGTCACCATTAGAAAATGTCTAAAGTAATTAATTGCAATATTTAACAAATCAATCTAAAGTTAACTTAGGGCTTAACGAATCAAAACTAATCTTTTTATCCGAATTCAAATTATTTAACAAAGTTTTTCATCAAACCTTTCAAATTATAAGAACTTATAAAAATGAGTTAAATGCAAGATACCGTAAACATAAAATAAACTCACCTTAATATCATCGATGAGAGCACAAGCTTCAAGTATATCATTATATTTTTGTAAAATATAAGGTTTTCCAAATAAAATATTGTCCTTAACGGTCGTATTTTGAATCCAAGCTTCTTGTGTTACGATACCAATTCCAGATTTCATGTCGTTTTCATTGAATGCTAATTTCCCGCTAATTCTTATCATTTCTCCAACAAAAGAGCTCAATAAAGAACTCTTACCACTGCCTACTTTTCCTGAAATGATTTTGAATTTGGCAAATAAAGTTGGGAACAATACAATTCAGAATTTTGATAAAATTCAATCCGATATAAATAAAATTTATAATAGAAATAAAATTTAAGAAAAATGATACAACACAGTTAAGTCATAATATTTGACATTAAAATTTCCGTTAGTTAATAGTCGATCGTTCACTTCTACGTATATATTATTAATTTAATAATAGATTTGTGAAGTTTTCAAAAATTTAAAATGTCAAATACGCATTAATTCAATATAATTTAGTAATATCTAAAACTTTAGTTATAATGGCAGTAAAAAAACTTTATACTTCATACAAAAAAAACGGTTACTGTTAATCAGATATTTTTCTGAAAATTTAGCAATATATGGCAATTTTTAACAAGAATATTTTATGTCAGTGAAAATTCCTATTCCGTATAAATATGGAAAACAAAATCATTTAATATAAAAAATGAACAGATTAACAGGCAGACTGACAATTTCAAATACATATCTGCTTTGCAATCAAATAAAATATTAAATTCAATTTAATTAATTCAACATATATTGAAAGTTTTAAACTTTGCTCTTATCATAGCAATCAAAAACATTAAATATTGTAAATTAATGTGAAAACATACCAAATACTCCTATAAACATATTATCTTCTAAAATGAGGTCAATCGGTCCGAGAGTATATCGGCCTAAATTGTCCGTATTTAATGAATCATATCGTTTAAACGAAGCGCCATAAGATTCAATTTTATTTTTGTTATCTTTGATAGAAATGTTATAATGTTTAGTTAAATCCATTTCATGCAAATCATAAAATCGCTGCAATCTCTTCAATGAAATCCATGCTTCCATTAAACCATTCAATACCCACGGAAATGCATTTAAGGGCATAATAAGCATTCCTAATAATGCTAGACTAGTAAATGCTTTGGCTGCTGTTAAACTTCCTCCCATTAATATATAGGTTCCAAAAACGAGGGATGATATCAAAACAGGAGTTGTGGCCCAAAAGTAAACACAAAACGCATCTAAATATTTTCTTCCTTTAAGATATTTGACTTCCTGTTGCCTAAAAAAATTAATCCGAGATTCAAACAAGTCTTCCCACGCATACATTTTAATCACACGAATTCCCATTAAAATTTCCGACATTAACTTAATTCGCTTATCCTTCCATTCCATCATTTTAGCGCTAAGTGTACCGATTTTCTTGCAAATGAAACGATTAATAGGTATCAAAATAATAGCGAATACAAGTCCTGATATGAAAGCCAAACCAAGTTGAGTATAAAGCAGGTATAATGTAATGATTAATTGAATGGGCAAACTTATAAACTGGAGAAGTGATGGACAAAAATTAGTAATCCTATCGGTGTCAGTATTCGCAAAATTCAATATTTCGCCGGTACTAAAATTACTGTTTAGGGTATCAAAACCGGCTGTGAATATTTTTCTGTATAAACTAGTAATAATCGCGCATCGAATCTTAAGCGTGACATTGTTTATGTAAAAATTAAATAAACTAATTAATATCGAGGATATTATAGTGCAAGTAAATAATCCAAACGCGTAATAAAAGCCATCATAACTTTGATCTTTCTCTTCTAAATATAAAACTAGTTTATTTAATAGAATTGGTCCGCCAAACGACAACGAATCGCTTCCAAATTTAAGTAATCCAACCATAAATAGTTCGAATCCGTAACATTTAAATAATGTCTTAAGCAATGTTCTCCTCTTTACTAGTAATGGTTGATTACTTCTATCGCCATTAACTTCGAAACAACTATTAAACTTGTGGTTAACGTGTTTTGATGTAATATTGTTTGGAACTCTAAATAAGTGTTCGTGAGAATCAATGTTACCATTAATCCCTTTTGTCAAAAGTGGTTGAACCCAACATAAAAATATTTTAGACATAAAATCAACGTCTTGTTCACATTTTAATCTATTATCCACTAATAATGTGTCACCATTTATGTCATGTTCGTAACTATTTTCGGAATAATTAACAAAAACTTGATTTTCTATATTAAACTCGAGTTTAGCTTTTGGTATAAGAGTTAAACAGTAACTCAACCATAATGTGAGTGCAATTAACTGAATCGTCAATTCAGTAATTGAATGGTTTGGTTTCACAAATATAGTGTACAATTCAATCATATTTGTTATCAATATTAAAACGATTACAATGTTTATAGAAATTGGTTCACGAATGCTATTTTTCGATATTATAAAATACCTTTTTATTGTATAAATCAAATATAATAAGAGAGAAATCAATTTGAGTGTTGATGTGATATAAAACGCTAACATTTGTTTGTCTGTGATCGCCGTTACGACTAAATCAATCAAAATTAATACCAATAGAATAGTTATAATTAAAAAACGGATATAAAGTAAGCGTTTGTACCAAATATTAGTATTAATGCTAAATCTATTGCGAGTGATATTCGATTGAATTCCCAAATAATAAGACGATAATAGCGTTAAAAGTATCAAAATTGGACAAACAATTGATAAATAGAGAAAGCAATCATTTATATTGCAATTTGTTGTGTGATTTGTCGAACAATTATTTAATATTGATATATGGGTTTGCGAGCAAATAGTTTCCCAAAATGAACCCATAATTGGATATTAGATTAAGTTTTCGACCAGTTGATCACTTTATCACTTAATCACTAAACTATTACACATATTACACATATTGTACATTTTATAAGCTTATACTCGATATTGAGAAGAGGAGTACACTATAGTTTACACAAACGTAAACATTGAACATGTGTTGAACGTCTGCTATCAAGTAAAGGTGTTCGTGGTTCGAGTTTAGAGAAACCAAACCAAACCGTAACTTTCGTTTTTCAATCCAAACCAAACCACTAAAATAAAGCTTAAGGGAATTCAAACCAAACCAAACCATATAAAACCTACAAAACCATAAAAATTTTATTTTCCTTTCATTTAAAATTATAGTAATTACAAATTTTTATTTTTCAATGAAATATTTCAATTTAAATATGTTATATTTTGTAAATTTTATCCATTGTTAAATAAAAAAATTCTATTTTTGGTTAAAATAATTAATTAGCCTTATATAAAAAAGTAAGATTCTCTACTATAACCTATTGTTTTACGTAATTTTTTCAATATACAAGTAGATAGGATTTGTATGGCTCTGAAGTGAAGACAGAGGGCATCACGTCATTACGTCACCTCTCGTCTTATAATTTTCTATTTCCTTTTTATAATAATTATCGTTAAATATTCGCTCTGCTCATAAGCAGACAATTATTTTATTGTATAACTTTGTCTCAAATAGATTTACTATTACGCGTATTATTTTATGTTAAGTAACACCTTGTTTGTGGTTAAATATTGAAGGCTTTGAGCCGTGGCTTCACTACAGTACAATACTTTGTCGTCGCCGATCAATAGCTCAATAATAATAATAGAAGAAAACAATTTAAGTGTTTTTCAAAAACTATTTTGTTTTTGTTTCCTTAATAACCATTAAAAACAAATGTTTGTCGACAACAAATCTGGAACGGATTTTTAATCGAAACTTTTAAGCCAAGATTTATACTTGAAATTTTAGGCGAACTCAAGTTATAATAAAAAAATATTAAATAATACACTACAATACAGTATGTCTGTCTGTGACGGTGTTCGTCGTGGAGCAACGGAGGACGGATCAACTGCCAACTTGATCCACGGTGTCTGTGCCAACGGAACAACGGGCGTACGCTATTGTTTTGGGCAATTGTGTGTGTGTGTTGGTCGGTACGTCCGTCTGTCCGTTTGGAAGTTCGAAGAACGGATCAATTGCCAAATTGATTCAAGATATCTGTGCCAACAGTCAAACCGTATTATAATTTTACAAATTTTCATGTTAATAATTTTTTTTAAATCTTAAAAATGTGCTTTTATTTGAAGTATAGGTGTCTAAAAAATATTTTAAACAATAAATCTACAATAGAAAATAAAAATAGTTTATTATTTAAGAAAATAAAAATTTATGTTTTCGCTATCAAATATATTCACAAATTTTACATATAAATTATATTATATTTATCTTGAACAATACAATAGAAGCCAAAGAATTAAGTAAAGAACGACGTAAATTGAAAGCCAAACAACGAATGAGGAGAATTCGACAAAATCCAGAATTGAAACGATAATGAAATGAGCGAAATAGAGAAAAATATGATGCTATTCGAGATAATAAGAATTTGAGAAGATATAACCAATCGATTATCACCGAATTGCAAAGAAAACGAAGAGAAGACGATGATCTTAGAGCTAAAGAACAACAACCAAACACTGAATTGCGTATAAGATCAAGACTTAACTCGAATCGTCGTATTTTAGAGCATGTGATAATGGCATCGCAAAGAAACAATTGAATGACTGGCGAGAAAAAGGGCTTTTGAGAAAAATAATGCTACAAATAGATAGCAATAACAGGTTTATTTTAGTAACGCACTCTTGTGTTATTTGGTTTTAAGTAAAATTTTGTTTTGTTTATTAGCAATATTTAAGCGCAAAAGTGTTGTTTACCTTTTTGTTTGTTATTATAATTTGTTAATAATTAATTTTTTATAAAATGTTAAGAAGTATTGAAAATGTTAGTAATACTCAAGTGTTACTAGAAAATTTAGAATGTGAAAAGTTAAATACTAAATGTAAAAAAAGTTCACCAAAATTATGGAAAAAAAATAAACGTAAATTACTTAAAAACTTGGTAAGTTTTTTAAAATAATTTTTATATATTCTATAATATCATTCCATTTTTTAAAATAATAAAAGGGCAACACATTTATAAGTTCTTCAGGAAATAAAAATTGATAAAAAAACTTTTAATATTCAAAATAAGTGCTGCAAAAATAAATGTTTTGAAAATATAACAGAAGACAAACAAAATTTTTTCAATAAATTCTGGTCATTATCTGATTATAATTTACAAAATTAATATTTAATCAGTTTAATGGAAAAAAAGAATTATAAAAAATCAGATAAATTGGATAAATTTTATTGGCATTTTTTTATAAACATTTATGGAAATCGATTTCAAATTTGCAAAAAATTATTAATCAATTTATTAAATTTATCTGACAAAAGATTAAGAATTCTTCAAAATAAACTAATTAAAGGTAACAGAATTTTTAAAAAAATTTTAAAAGTATTTTTATAATTGAATTTAAAATATTTCTTAGGAAAACAAATTTTAGATGAAAGAGGAAAATCCGTATTACGAGGAAAAAAATTGATAATGAAGTTTGGGAAAATTTGAAAAACTGGATAACGTTAATACCATCGACTGAAAGTCATTACACAAATTCAGTAAAAACTTATTTCGAAAACCCCGAAATAACAAAATCAACATTATATTTAGAATTTATAAATTATTATTAAATAACATTGATGACACTATAAATTTAAGTTATAGAACTTTTATAGACCATTTCAAACTTAATTATAATTACGGTTTTAGAAACATTATTAATGGTTACCTTCAATTAAAACCGATTTTGACAATCATATTCTAAAATATGAAAATTACAAAAATTTATTAGAGAAAAATAATAATAAACTTATTTTAGAATTTGATTATTGTCATTACCCGTTTATCTTCCTAAATTACCCGTAAATTCCCAATTTTATTCCAGACTTTTATGGTTAATGATATTTAACATACATGTTTATAGTAATAACAAATCATATGTTTTATTTTTTAGAGGGTGAATTTAAAAAAGGTGCAAATTCCGTTTGTAGTTTTCTTTATAATTTAATATTTAAAATTTATGACAAAAATATTAAAGAAATAATAGTTTTTTCTGATGCTTGTCCGGGTCAAAACCGAAATTATACAGTTTTAAAATTTTTATTATCTATTTCTATTAATTTAAATGTAAACATTATTCAAGTATTTCCAGTTAAAGGGCACTCATTTTCAGTATGTGACAGAAATTTTGGTGTACTTTCCCGTTTAACCAAAAAATATTTATCAATAGAAACACCAGAAAATTATTTAAAAATTTTTGAAAATACAAATTTTGAATTTATTAAAAGGGTTTCTTTTAATTTTGATGATTTGTTTAAATATGTTAATAAAAAATATGTTAATAACCAAAGCTTGTGTGATTAAATATTTTCCTACTGGAATAGTAAAACTTTTTAATAATTATAATTGTGATCCTTATTTTGAAAAACATTTTTTAACAGAAAAATTTATTAATATATTTGATAATTTACAATTAGATTCAAAATATAAAATTAGTGAGCAAAAAGTTAAAGATGTTTTAAGTTTAATTAAGTTTTTAAAGCCCGAAAATCAAATTTTTTATAACTTTTTAAAATAATGTAATTTTAATCAATAAAATAATGTGATATTATGTGAAAAATAATAAAATATGTTTGTTTGTTAAACTTTTTGAAAGATTTTTAACACCAGAGTGCGTTAAACTAAAAAGAGTTAACTGCAAAGTATGTCGTTTTCCTCAAAAGCCCTTTTACTTCCCAGTCATTCAATTTATTAACGTATCAATTATAATATTTTCCTTTTTGTATTCACGTTAAAAAACGTTGACTGTATTATATATTTCAGTAATATTTAAATTATTTCAGATAAACCCTACGCATACCATACCGACAATATTAGACAATGGTTTCGTATTGTGGGAAAGTCGTGCTATCATTCAATACCTCTGCAATAAATACGCATACGATTCCGATCTCTACCCAAACGACCCAAAACGCAGAGCTATTGTCGATCGTATACTCTATTTCGATATCGGAACCTT
>JAQGAW010000716.1:0-25114 GCA_034698025.1 Phthiracarus crinitus
CTGCTGACCACTGGGAAACATCCGGGAGAACTCAGGGATGATGTTTGTTCGCCATCTGGTGCTGCCATTTATGGTATACATGTTCTCGACAAAGCGGATGTCGCGAGTGGTGTCACTGCTGCCATCGAAGCCGCACACAAAAAGGCAGATGATATCGCCAAATCTGATCACAATTAGCATTGAATTTAAGATTTTTTTCTTTAAACTAAAAACAAAATTTTAACGGAAATATTCAACCAATTTTATAGATTTAAATTTAAACGTAAATGTTTACCGAAAATAAGCACAAAAAAATCATAAGTAAAAATTTTAATTTTTAATCTAAACATTTTTATTTAAGGCACTAAAATATTTATAATATTTATATATATATTTATTTATATTTATTTTTAATGCACAATTTAGTATATACTTTTAATTTTTTTACCCAATATATTTTGCATATATAATTTTCTAAAAAATATTATTTAGCAAAATATAATTTTTTCAAAAAAAATCAATTTTAGCACTGAAATTGTACATTCATATATATAATATAAAAAATTAAAATGCTGGCCTTTTTCACGATTCATTTTGTGTGCATTACATTAACATGTAAAAAAATCTATAATGTATAATCAATAATTAATAATAATAATAATAATATAATTATATTATATAATAATAATAGTTAAAATGAAAATAAAATGATATATTGAGCTATAATTACAGTGTCAATTCAGGCAAATATATAAAAAAAACTTTAGATAATAATAATAATAATATAATTATTATAATAATATAATAACTAAATAATAATTTTTTTAAAGACAAGCTATTAAGACACTTTTTATTAAGACACTTTGTCGCTCTTTTTATTAAGGCTTTTTGAATAAAGTAGATAGCATTTTGTGACCAAAAGAAAATTTTGTAACTTTTGCATTATCTCTAAAACCCAGACACAGCACCGCACAAACACCCACTGATTCAGATCACTTTTTAGAGTTTTCTTTTAAAAATATATATATATTTTTTAAAAAATCACAAGTTTCACAGAGATATAATTGTTGTAATAAAAAAAGCACTGACAAGTATTGATACCCCGTATTACATGACAATTAACGACTCGTCGCAATTGGTTTCAGAGGACCATCATTTTAACGTTAGAAAATTCTTAAAATAGCAATTAGGCTTTCGATATATGGCTATACCTCGAGGTAATAATTAAAAGTCGCTGTTACAAAAAACAGTATACTGTATGTTACAGTTAAGCTTATAACCGCTGTTTAAGTAAATAATAAGCAACTGTAATAATTGTTAAGAAACTTTTATTACAAAAACTGTAGTTATAAATTTTTACTTCAATACTAGAATTTAAATTATTTACAAAAAGTTAAATTAGTATAAAAAATTCAATAAACAAAGAATATAATTCAGAAGTTATATTAGAAATTAATTCTTAAAATTTAGCGACGAGTTATACCTCAAGGTTTATCGACAGGTAATATCTCTCAAACTATAGCGACATGTCGTTAATGGTCCGGTAATACGATATTTATATATATATATAAGTTTTATATGAAAATATATAAAATAGATGACATGAAGACTACTGGTTTTTTCACAAAAAATTGAAAAGATAAAAAACTCTTTGGTTTGATGCCAATTCTAAAAGGTATTCATAGCCATTTTAACAATGCAATCATCGGTTTCGGTTTTTGTTTTAAAAAAATCAAAAAAGACTAGTGCTTTAATATGAATGTGTCTGAAATATGTCCCTCGTCTAACAAAAATATGGTTAAAAACCTTTTTTTACTACGTATGCAGCATATGAACGCATAACATTAAATATAAGCCACTTTTTTGCGATTTCAGTTTTGATATAAAATGAAAAAGTGTCTCATCTCATAAAAACATAATTTGTAATAAAAATATTTTCTCCTAAAATATAATTTCGCGACAAATAAGTTGAGAGAAGAAATATACAATTTTGGTGACTATTATGCGATTCATATATATAAATATATACATGTATATATGTATACAGTATATAAATTGTGAATGTTTGAGATGCGACGAGACGAGACTTGACTGACCAGATGATCCAACAACACTTGTCAGCATATAATTTTCGATTTTTAGTCGTCTTCCTTTTTTTCTGGTTTGAGATCTACCATAGCGTGCAATTCTTCTGGACTATAGCCTAATAAACTTTGAAGGTCACACACGAAACGATACACGTATCGCTTGCCAGCGGTTTTATGGATTATATTTTTGTCGTAATAGTATCGAAGGCCTCGACTTAATTTTTCGTAATTCATTTTTGGTTTATTTTTTCTAAACAAACGTAAAGGAAAAATATTATTGTCATTGAAAAAAAACGTGAAACTTGTCGATTGATGTTTACCTAACGCCCCATCTTCTCGCGACTTCGTCCGGATCTGTAAGTTTGAATTCCCAGCCGTCACCCGTCCATGAGATAAAATTTTGACAACTTTTATCAGTAAGCAATTCCAATAAAAATTGCCACAATTGTATTGGTCCGCTCCCTATCGTACATAATGAAGAATAATGCGAACGTTAATACGTTTAAGTGAAAATAATTTGAAAAATTGCTTATTAATGATTATAAGTGTTTATAAATGATACACGATTGGCTATAATTTATAATAATTTAACAATAAAAAAAACTAATATTAACTTAAGTATAGTCTATAGTCTAGCAGTTAATGAAAGTTAAGAGTAGTCACTAAGTCTGGTATAAGTAGTCACGAATTTCTAATAATAATTATATTTATATTGGTATTGAATGGCATGCATTGCTTAGAGTTGGAAATGGGATGAATTTGAAGAATGCATTCAATTACCTGCAAGAACAGCCGCTTGTATGACTGGCTTGCCATCGATAGTCTGACTCGTCAATAAGCTTTGATGTGTAGCGTTAGGACTATGTAATTGTGTCAAATGGTTCAAACCTGAATGATCTCTGGGATGATGGAGTGGCGTATATGTTTGGTGAGCGTGGTGTGACATATGATGCGGTTGTTGTCCGTGATGTGCGGGTGGAGGAGGATGTGTCTGATGCTGGGTCTGGTGGTGCGGTTGGAGCACAGCGGTGGCAGAGCCTGTCAGACCATTGGGTGTTCCGCTATTGCTGTGAGGACTCAATTCATTGGGCCATTGTTCTGGCGATGGTGTCGGCGCAACAGATGATGGAACTGTTTGAAATGATTGTTCGTAATGATGTGACGGGTAATTATCAACAATTGAATTAATGTCGTGCGTTGTGTATCTGCCTGTTTGGTTTGGAAAACAAGTTAAAAGTAATATGAGAAAAACACTATCAGTCGTCACTCATCAGTGGATAATTGAGTTTTATATACGAAACAAACAAAACACATGCCAATTAAAAGTTCATCTCTTCCACATGCACTAATCATCATATAATTACCAAACAGGCGATTCGGACCTCTATTATTGAAAGCCTTGTTTGTTGCGTATTGTGGCTGATATTTACTCTCTTGCAGTAAATTAGTAGATGGATAGAACTCTGATCCGCCGTCTAAGTATAGCGAGTGCTGCGATGGGGCCTCAAGACCGTAATCGTGACCGTCTTCGAAGTGCTGGCCCAAAGCCATATCATCGCCGTTCATGTCATTCAACGTGTGTATCGATTCGGTAATGTGATGGTAAGCACCTGTAGAGTGTAAACTAATGTGAGATTCAAGACTAAGTACTAAGTGTGTGTGCATGCGATTGAATGCGAATGCTGTTGTTAGGAAACCATTAGACAATGTGCAGTGCAATCTAAATCTACTGCAATAACTGCAGTCATTTTTTTATCTAAAGCATACATTTGGGCGTATGAATAGGTGAATGTTATTTTTAATGCGATTCAGAAAAAAAACTAAGACAACTACTATATTGCAATGAAACCCTATATTTTGTCTAAGCATTTGACCGTAAAATGAGAGCCAAATGTTGCAGCGCTGCTGTTGTGTACGCTTGTTCTTTACATTAACTAAAATATAACACAATAGCAGCTGTTAAGCGAGACTCTATTATGAGCGCAACTGCCTTTCTTTCAAATTAGCAAACATATTATATGTAGACTAAACTCATTTAGAAGATGCACTGATATTTTATAATAGATTTATTGTTTAACTCCAGTTAAAGATATCATTGGTTATCATTAATCGTATGTTTGTCTTCTGTTTGGGAACACTAATTAAATTTTAGCGCAAATGAAACATATGCTCACAATAAATATCTATCTTTAAGGTTAAAGCTCTAATTGAGGCATATTTCTCAAAATTAATACCGATTAAAATTAATTTAAAACAATTAGTTTCTGAAGAAAACAGCATAAAGCGATTAATGAAACGCTACAACTCGTTTTGTGACAACAGTTGGTCTTTAATTGTGCTTAATATAAGAAAAGAGTTTCATAGTCAGAATACCCAATGAGCCACATTTCCATAAAGAACCCTATGATGCGAGTGAATATAAAAAAACGGAAGTTGCGTTTTATTAAGTTAAATCGGAAGAATTGTAACGACAGGAAACTACACCATTAGGGCGTTTTGGGGTATAACTGTTATGATTGTGTGGGCTATTATTTAAAATCAAAGTCTCAATCACTGGACAGGAAGTTTATAACGGAAAGAAAGTTTTAACAGAGACCAGAGTTCACCCAACCATTGGACAGGTGGCCCACTGTTACCTTTACCTATGTTTCTAATGTCTAATATCGATTCTTATAATTACTTTGTGTCACACCATCTAAATTCAACTCTCAATTTTCACGATAAATAGAAATGAAAAGAATAGAATAGAAAAATAATAATATATATGTCTTACTTGTTACACACTTCATAGCGATTTTTTAATTACGAATCAACTTTGCGTTTAATTATTTAAAATAAAAATGCTCGAAACAAATAAATAACAACCAAATGAATAGATGAATGCGAAGCATTTATTTGACTGAAAATAAGAGAAGCAGCAGCGATGAAACACCTTTTACACTAAAGAGAGAGAACTGTTATGACTGCTGTGATCATATTTCTCTTTGAAATGCGCAAACAATGTCGAAAGAGAGACACCCTCTCTTAAAAAGTTAATTTTAATGTGATTACAGGCGCCACACTAATTTAAATTTCTATGTGTGTCGGCACTTATCAAACATCAATTGTGTGCCACAATCGTAATAATAGCGAACTAAAGAAAACTTCTGTCGAAAAATTAGCAAAAATTAACGAAAACATTTTTTTGTTTGTCACTTAAAAATGTGTAACTGATTGCTTTGAGTAAAAAAAGAGCTGCACACTGAAAACATACCTTCGTTACGAGAATGCATTCTCGAACATTGGTTGGAGGAGGAGAATGGAGAGAATGGAGAGTTTGAGTAGTGGTAAAAAAACAAAGTTTGCTAAAGGTATGGCCAGCGCAGCTCAACTATGGTTAAGGCAACAGACTCTGATGGTACACAACAATCACCACACCAGGCAAGCGCATGATGACGACTGGCAGATGTTGTTACGCTGTTATGTGCTATGCATTCTCTAATGCGTTTTTATGCCCCACACAGACGCTCAAGTTTTGCTTTTTTCGCAATTAGCGTAACGAAAATCAAGGCCTGCATGAAAAGAGTATTATACACTGTTGCGAGAGCACCTTCAAAACTACATTATAACTATCGGTAATAATTTAGTCGTGAAAGAGAAGGCACACCAGCCGCGTGTCATTTACGAGTCCAAAGGGTCTTTCAATACCGAATAGCTCGGTACGTCTTTCAATGCGTTGCTCTGCTATTTACAGACCTTATAAATTAAATGCGATGCTTCACTTAGAAACAGATATGAGCGGTGCGAAGTGCGCCTTAACACTGTTATATCATCATAGTATTATTAGCTTCATTTTTTTCATTATGTAACAAAGTTTTTTTTAATAAATTTTTGTTCGTTTAGCACAAGATTATATTTATGTTACGCAAACTTCGCACCAAAACTCAGATCTGCTTAGAAATTTAATATTATCCGATGTATACATAATGTTCGCAACAGTCAATAATGTGCAACAAGTAATGCCGAGCGAACTGAATATGAACGCAAAGCGAATATAGTAAATATATAGTGAATATTATTTTTAGCGCTATTCGTAAACATCCGCGAGTTGTTCTACTTTTCATCAAAAAGGTATTCCGTGTAAGAAATTAGAGGAGTATGTAAAGTATTTTTTGTTTTCGGGTTTCCCAGAAAGTGATGCATCATTTACTTTAGGCGCTATTAAGTTTTGATGCTAACAACGGCATGTAATACTTAAGACTTACAGATACGTGTGCACGAGAGTTGAAACGAAATAATCTACTGTATGTATACCTTACACGAGAAAAATAAAAGTGTAAAATAATTTATAACTCATTTGTATAAACATTGTGCAGAACAGTATCTAAATATGTAAAATTTAAATGAACGAGTTATTTGTAAATTATAATTACTAAAACAATAAGCTAACCATAAGAAAGAAAGAAAAGAAAAGCGACGAATTGGAAAATAAATTACAAAATTGATTCGCAAAATTAGAAATATTGCAAAATATTTTTACCGTATATCAAAAATAAATTAAACAAGAAACGACACATTCACAGAAAGCAGTTAATGTGTACAAATATGTTTGTCTGGAACTTAGGATTTGCAAGATGTCAAATCCTTTTATTAATACAAGAATTTATGAAATCCCTTTATTAATATAAGACTGAGATCCTTGGCAGATACAGAATAGTCATATCCATACACCAGCTCATAAAAAATTTAAATAACAAAATAAGCGAAGAATATTATAAAGATAACGCTAAAATTAAAATAATCGCAACAAATATAATTTTTAGATTATAAAGTTGTTATAAGATATGTATTTTTTCTAGCATAGTTTGAAACTTAAATTTTGATATACAGTATAATTAAATCACTCTATAAAAAGTCTAAACTGAAAAATATTACTAAACTTAAATCTATATTAAAAATTTGTTAGAAGTTAAAAATATAAAATACTTATTTTACATTCTATTTTAATAAAATCCAATCAGAAATAGATTTAACAAATCATAAAAAAGTAATTAACTTTAGTTCAGATAATTATTTTTGAAAATAATAATTATTATTATCAAAAATTATTCTACAATTTCGCACAAAATTAATTATAACGTATAATATTCACGAATACGCTCTTTTCAATAATATTTAACATTTAAGTCTTGATCAAAATATTGGCAACACATACTGTAAATTAAATTTTTCTAAATCGGTATTGTGAACGAACTGCTACTGAAAGCGAACAATTTAATTATAAATTTTTTAAAACACTGATACAAAGCCATTCAAGACTACAAATACATTACCGCAGAACGTAATTAAAAATGCATTAATTGAGTTAAATTAAAAAACAATAGTGCTATTCAACCTTCGATTTTGAAGATTATTGCGCAAAAACTACACAATTAATTAAAAAGAAATTATATGTTTTAATATAAAGTCTGTAAAAAATGTCAAATTAATTTCTAAAACGCGAGAAATAAAAAAAATAACCTCTTGATTGAAATATAACGAAACTCAATCAATGCCTAATATCTACGATACTATATTAAGATCTCAAATGGTTTCAAAGCTCAATATAATAAGTATTATGATTTGTATGAGAGGCAATGAAACTAAAAATTTAGAGCGCATTGTAAACAGTTTTTAATAGAATTTGATAAGATTGTGACAATACAATAACTGTAATGTAGCGTACAATTGAAACATTTCGCGCACAATGCAATCGCACTTTTTTCTAAAGCTGCTATACATTTCCTTAGCGGGGATTTTTTAACAAACACTAATCTTTAAGAGTGAAAAGTGATTTTCATATAACATTTTTAATCTAAACTTATTTATTTTTTCGTGACATTTTTTAATGATAGTTACATACACTAATGACTTGAGAAATTAAATACTAGCCGTTAAATTGATATAATTGAGTCAATGATAAAAATTGATTATTATAATTCAAGGCTTTAACTCAATTTATTAAACAATTTTCATTGATTGAATTAATCAATCACTCACTCAATCTAAGAATTACAATAATTGAATGTAATACCATTAGGTATAGCGTTTGCCAGCGCTTTTCTAAACGCAGAATATATTATACGAGCATTCATTTCTCTCCAGTTATCATATTTAAATATTTATGTTTATGCTTGAAAATTTGAATAATTATATACCGTTCAATTCCGGTCAGAATGAGGAGAGAGTGATAGAGACAAAAAAAGTTTGGTTAACAACAATAGAATTTTCTATCTGTTGAGCGCATTCATCTCGAATCGAGAATAATTACGTTTGGACCCAAAACAAAACCTTCCCACGAGTATAGATGCCCAAAACATGCATAAAGCCTTCCCACGAGTATGTATGCCCGAAAATATGATTTCCCCTCCTTTAATAGAATAACAATTGTCAGATGAATAATAATGGGATAACAAGTATTACTCCTAAAAGTAAAACTAATAGTAGAATAAACCCATATTATGAGCTCTAAGCTTAATTGATCGTTGAAATCAATTGAGAGTTACAGCGCTATGACAGCCTAGACTAATAATTTATAGAATCAGTCTATGAAATTAATGACATTAAAGCGCACTTAAAGTCATTTTCGCTCCGAAACGGAGAGAATAATAAAACGCGAAAATAAATTTTTTGCTTAATAACTTATTAAAAATGATAAACACTAACGAATGTGTAAAATTAAAATAACAAAAAAATCATGATTAAAGATAACACTTACCATCAATGAACGACGCGGAGGTCGAACTCGAAGCACCAGAATTGGAAGCACCATTATTGCCGCCATTCATTACCGGAGTTATCTTGTGTTCAGGTAAGGGATAACCAGCCCCGACCTGTTGAAAGAAATCGTCAAATTCTGGCATACAGACTGATTCAATGAAATTGCTGGGAACGTTCTCCAGTGACGCTCGCTCTTTATCCACTTCGGCTATCAATTTAAACCATACCAAATATTAATCATTAAAATAACTATATTTAAAACAACTATAACATGATAGTTCCGAATATCAAGAATATTCGGTTTAAAAGTAAAGCACGATTGATAGCAATAAAGTTTAGAACTAAACCGCACCATTATTATAATTAAATGGGAGATAATAATAATAAATTTTTTGATATCCAAAAACATAGCAATAGTCACAAAAATCAAGTGAGAGTAAAGCCTAAAGACAATGAGAATGGTATGATTGGAACGAACACATCGCAAACAAACAAATGCCGACTAAAACTAAAACATACGCAATGCGTTGATTTTTATTAAAAATTTGAGAAAAAAAGAATTAATAGACTTCCTTATAAATATTGTGATCTATTATTGTTAATAATAGGCAATATTTCATAATCGGACGGATATATAACAGTATAATAGATATTATGCAAGGATGTCCACTACCTGTTAAAAATATATACATATATATAGTTCGTATAAACAGTATATATATGCGTGTGTTTGGATAAAAATGATTCCAATACTGACTGACTTTATTTCAAACGCGCAAATGATCCCGATTTACGCAAATAGAGATGCGATTCGATTTTGAGGTAAACCACTAAAAAAGTGTAGATGTACTAAATATGCGCTGAATTAAAATATCTGAATGGGGGAAACGAAAAAATGGTGGGGAAAGCGAACGGCTATCTGACTAATCAGAGATTATTTCAAATCAGTAAAACAAGTGCATTGAATTGTGTTGTTGGAGATGACAAGAGTTGGCCTCTGTTTTGGAATTCAATATATGATTAACATCAACATAAAAACGGATGTCAACAATAGAGATCGGAACGGAAGAGCATTGCTTAATATGAATGGAAGAGTTGGAGCGTATAAAAATTGGTATCATTTTTGCGGGTATATATGCTGTAACATTCAAACATTATTCAAAAAAAGTAAAGTAATTCACTTTACTCTATTGCTCTATGCATCGTAAAACCAATATGAATACGCCTTAATAAATACTAGTAAACCTGTTCTATAATTTATATTAACTTTTCACATCAACTATTAAAAGATACTGAGATTTTTTTAGATTAATTGTAAAAAAGTTACCCAAAAAAAAGATTTACGATATGCTCTCGTATTGTTAGCTTTGTATAAATGTTACGTATCGCTCAAATTTTATTAATAATTGTTATTATTATACTCATTATTGGGAAAAAATATGTGATGTCATGCCTTCAATACTCAATGTTAGTCAAACAAATTAGTTGTATCCATGAAGTGAATTACTAATTTTTTAATATTTAGATTTACGATTTCCGCAGTTTAGTTCATCAACCTATCAATCAATTTAGGGTATAATATCGAGTGATATTTAATTAGAAATTAAAAACTCATTTCAAAATGTTAGCATCAATTGTAATAAATTTGAATATACTGTATCATACCTTTTTGGAGAATATCCAAGTGTTCCCATAAGATATCTCCCATAAACGGTGGCGTTCGGGCCAGAAATGATTCCTTTCCGAGAGAACACATATCTTTGCCACGCATCGTAAAGTTCTGAAGATTGACACCTTCTAAACTGAATTCTCTAATCGCCCATTGAAGCCAATGAGTAACATCTACTTCTGTCCATTGACGGGGATCTGATAATGCCATAAAACAAGAACGAAAAAAGAAAAATATTGCACAAATGAGATCTCATACACCTATTGTGTAAATAAATTCAATGTTGTAGATCATCTAGAAATGGGTTTAACACTACAGCGTTGATAATAACAGTTGCACCCACTAGTACTGGTATATGTATCGTATATGTTCAAATGAATCGTAATACTACTAACCTTTAGGAATGTTTAATAATTCTCGCTCTTTCTCCCAACTATTAAAGCTCGCTGCTAATGCTTGTGTCATTTTCTGGTTGGTCCCGGGTGTTAATGGAGGCACTTGTGTGGGAAGATCTGTAAAAATAAGTTTATAAAAACAATTTTAATTTACAATGTTTTTAAAAGCGATTATCTGTTGAAAGCAATTCTGCGATTGCCTGTAGAAACAACTTTCGGGCATAACTTTGCACAAGATTGTCAAAGAAGCACACCTTTACAGGCGCTTAACACACACACCGTAATGCGAACAATGGTAAGTTTGTTTCACTTTCAACACCATTCCATATCAATTTTTGTCTACCGTTCACCAAATGATTTACACAAAAACATTTTAACCTCACGTTTTCATTGGAAATTTAGTATTGTTTAAACTATTCTAAACAATAATATCTAATTAAAGTTTTCAATTTTATTGTGTAAATTTAATTTTTTATTTTTTACTATTTTAAAAAATAATAAAATTTTCAAAATAAAGTTGCAAAGTTTAATTAGATTGTAAAGTAAGGCGAAAACGTAAATAAGAAAAAAAGAAAATATAATTAAAGGTAAACACAGGCATAAATGATTTTAAAATGACAACTACTGATAGAAATATTCATTCATCAAATTACTTGTTTTTAAGGCGAAAGAATAACTGATTAATTTAAGTAATCCGATCGTAAAATATATTATTACTAATCATTATTAATCGATGCGATGATTGATAAGAATTTCGATCAATAATAAAATAAATTCTGAACGTAATACGGCTTAGAAAATTTGAGACATAAAGAGAAATTTGTTAAATTAAATACAAGTGAAATCACATGCATCACAACTCGTGAAAAAACTGGTTGTGATATAACTATTTTTTAAAATTCAAAATAATATAAGGTTACGCAAGTGTTGTGTGCCTCATAGGAGTAGTGCCCATCTTTATTCAATCAAATAGCGCTTTACATGCAATTAAAATGAATGTTTCATGAATTGAAAGATCGAGCGAGTCATGCAACTCAACGTAAACATTAAATCGCGAATACCTAAGCAAACAATCACTTGATTTATCTTTATATTGCACTCAAATTTACATTAATAATCGTATAATCGTATTAACCAATAAAAACAATGGCTTATCAACAGATAATAAAAATTTATGGCAGCATTTATTTGATAGTTAATGGTGAGCTCGTTAAGTAAATACGAATTAAATTATAATCATTTTCAATTAAATTATTAATTAAAAAAACAAAAAAAAAATAGTGGAATCGTTAAGTTAATAAAAATCAACGCCACAGTTACTAAGTATAAATAAAAAAAACAACAATTCAATGACTTTCGCAATTATATATTATCTTTTACCGAGAATTTAAATTACCTATACGTAGCTTATTATATATTGTACATATTTTAGACCAATAGTAATGAATGAATTTATCATTAGAATGTATAGAGAAAAACTGTATAAATAATTTTGGGCCTACAATAATATTAAAAACAACAAAAAAGTTAGTAGAAAAGTAAATCTTGTTTCTAAGAACTTTTTAATGAGTAGCTATTTTCGCGAATGTGTTTATGATAGATATGAAAACTTTTAAACAAAAAAAACTAGAACTCACTTAATAAAGTTAATTGTGAAGCCAAGGGTAAAAATTTTTTAAAAGTTTTACTTTAGATATTGTTATCATAATTGACGCGTTAAGCAATTGTATAACTAAGCATATTTAACAGAACAAACTAATTTATAATTTAGCTAAAAAAGGGTTATACAGTAAAGGTTTTTCAGCGCATACAGTCAAGGTTTGGCTTAACTTAGAAAAACAATATGCATATATAAGTAGTTCAGATTAAAATTTATGATCAAAATTAGTAATTTCGCAACTATGGTATATGAACATTATTTTTCTTGTTATTCTGTTTTAAGCTAAACCTTGACCGTATGCGCCGAAAAAACCTTAACTGTAACACAGGTCACGTTAGAAACGTGTTTCATGTGTTATGGAAAATATTAATCATATTTCTCAGTAAAAATGTAATGTACACCAAAATTAAACTTAAATAGCGAGTGTAAGTGGCAATTAATTTCAAACAAATTTATGGAAATAATTTATAACCATAACAATTTCTAATTAGAAAATGTTTTAGTTTTCGTTAAGATTCGGTGAATGTTTTAGCGAAATATTTCGATTTTGGTAAAGTGAAAATCTATGTAACGTTTGCTATCGAAAACGCGAATAAATTGGATTTATAAGTCTTTATGAAGCACTAAAAAACAAAATTATACACAGTTTTAATTTATGCGTTCACTTTACTTTAGCTCAAATGAACTCCAAAATTATTATTTAAAGCGTTACAAAATAAATTTTTAATGCATTCTTACGACTTCTTTAACTAATAAATAAAACATTTTTTGCTGTTATCCTACAGTTGAACTTTAAATAAATTTACGAATTATGCCATATTTGCGAAGCCTAAACAAAGCCTTTGTTTCACTTAAAAGACATGGTTATTTAGTAAATAAGTCTCGAAGCCCGATATTAAATTCTAATCCTTGTTTTACTGCACAATAAATTTAAAGATAAAATACAAATGTATAACTTCTACAATATTTTTACGAACAAGTTTAATACGCGTTAATAAACTGTTAGCACGAAGTAGACATGGCTATAAAATAATAATGGCACTCTAATGAAATCGCATCACACCTTACTATGAACTATTAAAGGTTAATATATTCCCGAATTTATTGCTCCCGAGAAATATCACTTTAAGGTGAATGTTTTCCGTTTTTTTTTTGTATTTTGTTTGTATTTTTTCAACCTATTAAAATTTTACGATTCCAGTCTCGTCTATTATATTAGAAGATATTATGATAAGCATATGTTTATAATTATTTTAAACTAATAAAATCTAAAATCTAATGCAAAAAAAGCAATATAACTTTCCACATATAATTATGTAATTATATTTAACAATTAATTGAAATCAAAGTGATTTATTTTAATCTATATTTAGCGATTATTATTTAAATATAATTATATTTAAGCTTAAACGGGTGTCCAATGTTTATATTATTTAATAAACTGTATTCAACCGTAAGAATTAAAAGTCTAACATTATATGCTTTAATTTTATGACAATATGATTTTAGAAAATTTTGTATATTAATATAACACAAAACATTGAGTAATATTTATAAGCCAATCAACCGATTTTAGTAAATAGACTCTTCTCGATTGAGTTTAAAAATAAAAACAGAAGCGTAATGCAAAAAAAGTGGATTACTTTGAAACCGAAATGGTCATAACAGCAGATGGCAAGCGTACATATTCTGGCGCTCTATAGTTATCAAAATTTTAATGATGATAGCAGTCAGTCTGGTCTTTAAGAATCACTATCTTTACGCTCAAACATACTCAATCTTCTACAATATCATTAAACGTTAAAAAGATTTAGAAAAACAATTCGCTTTTTTCTCTATTTATTATATGAAAACTTTTTATTTTAAAACAATAATGTTAATTATAAAATCATGCAATAAAAATTCAACGTTTGCACAATATTTTATTACTTTAAAAAGCCTATCGAAAGAATTACCAAAATTGGTAAATCAATTTTTTTCCAAATAAACAATTAAAGAATTTTCAAACAAATAATATTTTTAAAACATACAAAATTAGTTGATTTAAGTATTATTAGGGTTTCTAAGGCCAAATATTTGTCGTTTTTTGTCATTAAAATCTTATGTTTTTAAACGGTTAAAATTTTAAAAATTATTCTAAAAATATTAATTCACTCATATTGAACAAAATCATAGATAATGATACTCCAATTTACCATATTTTTCTATTAAATTAAAGGAAATAATAACGAGAAAAAAAATTAGAAAATCATTTAAATTTCCATTAAATAAGAATAGATTGTGATATGGTTAAAGTAACAAAATACAAGGCTAAAGTAGATTTTGTAATTATAAACAGGAACCGGATTATTATGGCATTCCATAAAATGTCATAATTTTCCATAATCTCATTTCAATGTCGAAACTTGCCATAATTTAAATATAAGTGCTAAAAATAGACCATTATAATGACATTATCAAAATTTTATAATTTAAAAATTAATACAAAACAATTTAATCTAATCTTTGTCGTTCTGTCAATAAAATAAAAACTAATCACTATTATGAGGTTTACAATATTGAAAAATATGTTGAAATCCAATTTAATTCTGCCTTTATAATAATTTGTAATATGGTATTTTAAGTTAACTTTTTTTGTATTAATATTTATCAATTTTGTAAAAATTTACCCAAAATTTCATTAAAGTATAAAAATTAAAGCTGTTCTCGGGTATTAAAATTGGTACCCGAGAAAAACCAACAAAACAAAGATTTTAACCAACCCGAACCGAACCGACGGTTAACCCGAAAACCCGATAAACAATTATAAAAATATTTAGTAAGTAGAAATCATATAA
This sequence comes from Phthiracarus crinitus, assembly GCA_034698025.1. Lineage (NCBI taxonomy): Eukaryota > Metazoa > Arthropoda > Arachnida > Sarcoptiformes > Phthiracaridae > Phthiracarus > Phthiracarus crinitus. Next base: position 15,366 of record JAQGAW010000716.1, read on the forward strand.
AATAATCGATAATTATATTCCTAAAATTAATTATGCAACTAATTTCTTATTCTGCAATTATGCAACTAATTCTGCAATATTTTGCTATTTCTAACAAATTTAACGTTTTATTTAAGAATCAATTGTCGAAATTATGAACAAAATGATTTTTTTATGCTAAACTTAGGAAAAAAATCCATTTGAAGTCAATAAAACTTGCTTATCGGGTTATTGTCGGATTTGTATAAAATAACCGAACCGAACCGACACAAACAACTAAAAAATCAAACCGAACGGAACCGATAAGAAACACGACCCGATTAACCGACCCGAGGAACAGCTTTAATAAAAATATAGCATTGTAATACGCCATAAAAATCCGGTTTCAAATTTAAAAACTGCAGTGATCAACAGCCATAACTTTACCGTAAAATTTTAAATATTTTTTTAAGTGCATTGTAATTGAATTTAATTTAAATAAATTTTAAATCTAAAGTTTATTTTAAATATCTAAACGATCATAATTTAAGGTCATTTTATATTCATAAAACATAAACAAATGTATAATCATAGAGATTCTAACGTTAATAATTAAAATATCATTGTGTGTAAAGAATAAATATTCTGAAGATTTATTTAGATGTCGAAAATAATTATACTCAGTTAAATTAATAAAGATCTAAATCAATATAAGTATAATTTTTCAAATGATAAAACAATATTTTGAAAGACAGATATTTTTTTAAAAAAAAGTACAATAAAGTGCATTTTAAAGGTCAGATAATGTTGAGACTGGGGATTGTGATGCAAACAAAGGCATAAGTTTACTACTGGGTGTTATCTCTATTTGAAATATTATTATTGACTTTTAATAATAATAAAAAAGACAAAAAAAGAGAGAATATTGCATGCCATTATATTAAGCAAAAAAACTACACTATTTATAAAAGTAACTTATGGAATCCGAAACGCTATTGAAGTGAGAGCACGAAAGGACAATCGAGACAATAGTCTCATTTGTTTTGTCGCAGAAAATCTGTCATTTGTTGCGCACACTGGCTTATCGCAGCTAACAGTTGGGGTACTGGTTGTAAGAGAAATATAATCAGCGATACATTAATGTGAAACACTCTCTATGACTGGTGGTTCATTAAATAATATACTGTATAAGTAAAACTGGTCAAACATGTAGAAATAGGCGTTGTCCACGTATAGTCTGTAAAAAAAGTAGAGACAGGTATTTCAACGCACGCAAACTTCTCTTTATAATGCGATGCTGCGAAAACTTTACAATGTATAGCGTATACCGTATAACTTATGTTTTACCTGTATATAACGCTTACAATGTGCTGTTTCCAAGCATTGGTCTGTGCTTTGTGTTTTGAAAAATATCTTTTTTTATTATTATTATTTTTCATTCTCGAATAATAGATCAAAAAAAAATTTTTTGAATGCAGTTGTTTTTCAAGAATTGTCATCATTATGTGACTGATCAAAATCTAAATTATTTTTGTACGTATATATACGGTTAAGCGAACGATAAGAATAATACAATAATAATAATATTTTTGACGTGAATTAAATAAAATATAAATAAGTTCATAGAAAAATATTTCTAATGCAAAATGACATTAATTTTTTTTCATACGAAAATAATTAGCGTTTAAATGATGAGTGAGAGAGTCATCAGATAAAAATTAAGCATAAAAAACGTTCATCAGTTTCTCACATTTAAAAAAATAGCGATACTACAAGGTTAAGGTCGATAATTAAGATTCAATTTTATCAGTTTGTATTATTAATAATAATGTACGGCAACAAACAATCAATGAGATTAGTAACTCATGAAAACTAGCATTTAATATCAATGCTAAAATAACATAAATAGTGATAGAGGAGTGCCATTATTAGAGACATAACGAAAAAAATTAATGTCCTAAAGTACAGATGATATGTTTTCGACTGCGCCGAAGGCCATACCGTTAGGGCGAAGTCTCCCTTCGAGCCATTTCACCTGTTTTTCCCATGCATTTTGGTCAACAAGCTATAGTAGCGTATACAGTACTTCTTAAGGTACACACAGCACATACACACATACACACACAATCAAATACATTTTGCGGCAACGCTACGAAATTCGTGTCACGCTCTTTTCGCTCCCACGCCAAACGCCAAAAGAACCAATAAAAATGCGTTTTCTCGACTCTTAGTTTTATGAATGAAGTACAGCTATGAATGAAAAGTTTTTTGTTGTAGTACTACAACCTGCATCGCCTCGAGGGGAATCAGACGCAATAGAAAAATCATTTTATGAATGAAAAACCGGATGGAGGATCCTAAGGGTCTTACTAAAACATATACTCAGTCGTATAAACTTGACGCGTATTTCTCTCTCGTCTTTATCTTACGTTTTCTCTTTTTGGTCCCCACTCTTATTTCCCCCATTTTTTCCAGTCGTATAAACTGAACGCACTTTTCTTTTTCGTCTTATCTTACGTTTTCTCTTTTTCTCCCCAATTTTGTTCCCTCAGTTTTCTTGCGCTTCTTATATATATATTTTCGAGGGAGAACTATAACACCAAAATTCACATAAGCTTTAAAGGGGATAAAAAGGACTTCAACCGCTACCGTGAGAAACTTTCGGGGAATGAAAAAAATATGGTGTTAAAGAAAAAAAGGGACAGAAATAAAAAATAGTTTCTTATATAAAAACTCAAGAATATAAGGCAATGAGAAAGTTTACGATCTAGTTTTAAAATCATTAATATTTTGAAAAGAATTTTTCTATCGAAAAAAAATCGTTATACGAAACGATTTATAATAGTATCCAAAAATTAGTTACAAATATCTGAAAGCTAATCTATTAAATATGGTTTTAATTACTTGATTAATAAAGACTAATTAAAAGCGATAAACATAAACCGGTATGAATCATCAGGCACTCTAAAGTACAGATTCGCGAAATGCCATAATAGTTGGGTTAAAGCTATTTAAGAAGATGTCAAAATAGTTCATTTACTGCGAGCAATAATAAATCGAAGAGATATCAAGCATGAGCACTATTTCAACGACAACCAGCTGTTAGTAGTAGTGCTCGAAGTTACTGTTACTTTACTAGTATTGGAGAAGTTTTTGGGAGAAAAAGTGCAGTATTTATGCTTTTAACTGTAGCTACCAGTTGATGATGCATTCGAAATGCTTGGGAGTACTGCTCCAGCATATTTCATATACGAGAAAACTTGAGATAAGCAACGGATGGCTGCCAGATGTTAGCAGTTTCTTTTAATTTTAAATGCCAAATACAAGTATTTTTTTCAAGAAAAAAGAGAGAGATCTTTGATTATCTTAATTGACAAGATGTGACACGCGAGTCATTTGAATATTGTTTTTATTTTTTTTTCGGAAAAAATCATATTTGAAATATAAGAAATAGCGCTAACAAACTAAAGCTTAACCTCTATTCACTATTTTTATTCAAATGAGTAAAATAAAATTAAAAACTAATAATGAAAACGCTTAACAGCGAGTTTTATTAGAGAGAAGACAAGTTATTAAGGCTTCGCTCGAAGCGAAGTAATTTCGAGTTATCAGCAAATCATGTTATTCCTTGCAGCGACCATTTACTTATCTCATCGTAAGGCCGGTAGTAAAGATAATTAGTATAATTACGCTCATAAGCTACTGATGTACAGCCTTTTTCCGGCAAACTAGTGATTGTTGTCAAAAAATAAAAAATAAGAAATACTGCGTAAACTAACAGTGATTTTATGAAAAAATATCACGTATTCTTCCCTCGAGAGTCATATCAATTAAATGATGATTTTTTGCATAAAATTAATACGAAATGATATCCTACTGTATTACTAATATAATCTAAACTAATGTTTACCTCTATGACCATTTGATTTTGTGTCACAATTCTGTAAATTGACACCACTCGTCGAGTTAGACGGCGCTAATGGCTTTTTCATTACTTCTACGCCCTTTTCTTGCATTTTGTATTAATTTTAGTTGGAAGAGTTAATACGACAATAATAATAACAACAACAACAATAATAATTTTTTTGTGCAATAAATATCAATAATATTTTTAAAAATCTCTAAATTATCACAGAGATCAGCAGTGAAATACTTGAAACTGAGCAAAATAGGTAATAGACTAGAATTGAATGAATAAACAAGTTAATCGTGTGATATATAATATTTATATATAAATAAATTATTCAAAAAGTTGCACAAAAGCCACAAATAGTGGAGTCGGCGAACAAGTGCTAAAAGCATACAAAAAATATCATACACAACAATGTTAAAGACACTAATTCACACTAACTTCAAAAGAGCCGCATTGATAATTGAGGGCACAAGAGGGCCAATGATTTTTTGTTCAACAATAACACCTCTGTATTACAAACTGCGGTAACATTATTTCTTAAACGTGGCAATCGATGTGTTTTTATAATTTTTCACATTTAATTCAAACGCAAATATAAATAAAATTTGAAGAAAAAAAGTTTATGGCAAAAAACGAAAAAATACATTTCAAAGTTTTTCCAAATAATAATAATAATACGTAATAATAAAAAAAACGACAACACATAAGCAAAAGTTACGTTATTTTAGTTTATACAACAATAAAAAAGTTTTATCATCCGGTCATACGAAGTGAAAGTTAGCATAACCGAAATGCTCTTTTTGGTTGAGTATGAATTACAGATTTCACTACAACTTAACATTTCTCATTCTGAATCAGAAACTTCCGGCAAACTTTAAACAACTGTAAGGCCACTTTGACACGACCTTATCGTTGCGAAGAGAGCGACTCTTAGGGAATAGTCCACTATGCGAACGAATCCCCTCCCAAATTTGCAAGTATTATCATAGAGACTTGGGAGGAGAGATAAGGGAGAGAGAAGTTTCGATGCGAGTTAAAGAAGCGGCGAATGCGTTACATTGGGGAATATGATCATTACGTCAGCAGAGAGACAATCGTTAAAAGTTATATGCTTTAATATATGCACACATAACTAAATAAACTGAAAAGAACTAACTCTTAAGAAGTAGTTTACAAGTTAATTGAGATCCATCACGGAATATATTCTAAGCAAAATAACGCGTTACTGAAAAGCTCGCACTGGCAGTACAACGCAATCTTTAGATCATCAAAAAGCGTACAATTAATACATGCGCTATTTCTACTTACATGCGCTGGAGGTATAACGCAAGTTAGCCGAGCCTTGAGTGAGAAGAGCATATGTCAAACTGTATGAAAAATTTGAGTTATTCGTATTAGAGTTAGTGAAATATCCAATTTGTTGCGGCTGTTGCTGCAGATGTTGTTGATTATGTTGATGATGAAGTTGGAGCATAGAATTATTAGGTTCAGCGGTATTGATGTTACAATTTGTCACTAAAAGACACATGACTACACAAAATGCTATTGTCTTTGCGTTTAGAATTATTCTTTGAAAAAAACTTGAAACGAATTGTGTTATCGAAACGTTAGCTTTGACTTATGTAAAACTTATGAAATGTTTGTCCATAAAACTAGACATCATAAGTGACAATAAATACAGCGTCAATCAATTGGTTTAAGCGCGAGTCAACCAACTTAGCAAACATACATACAGTGTACAGTACATACATGTATACATGTATACAGTAATACAGTATAAGCAACATATTAGATATAATTAAAAACCATAAGGAATAGAGTCCTTGGCACAATAAGGACACAATAAGTCACATAAACGCAGCAAATGAGAGACACCAATAGCTAATAAATGTAAATAAGTAAAGCTGTTTGGTTGGCTGGTTGGCTAAAAGTTTTTTTACTATACGGATCACCAAACTCCCATATATATTAATAAAGCTAATAATTCTTACTCGCATGCCAAAGCACAGTAATTTATTTTATGAACTTTATTTTATTATTTTCTAGGGGGGAGTACAAGGCTAAAAAATCGTTCATTAGACTGAATTAGCTAAAAACGAAATCTAACGCAAAAACTTTCATTTGCTCGTAACAATGTAATGGTATGCAAGAATTAGTCGCTAATCAATGTCATATAACTTTGAAAACACTTTCGTTTTTTATGTGTCATAGAACATGACATTGACAGCGATAGTTTGGGCAACAAAAGTAAGCGCAATGTCGAAAGTTTTTATGCTGTACCTCATGTAAAGTAAAAAGCGATGCATCATTGATTTCGCCCTAATTTTGCGTTCACAATGCAGTGTACAGTACATAGCAATAGCGATAGTTCTCCAACAATGCGAGAAACGAAACAAACGAAAAACTCCAGCGAATATTACATTTTTTCAACAAAAAAAACTTACTAAGAATTTCATTGATAGTAAAGATGTAGTAAATAATAGTACGCGATCAATAAAATAGGAAAAAACAAAAATAATAAATAAAATATAGAACTTTTTTCGGAAAAGTAGTTTTCGCTGCATAAAAGTTAGTCACTAAACACTTATATAAAAAAACAGTAATACTGAAAAAATAAAAAAAAGTATAACTAATTTTTAATTAATGGCAGCAAAAAAATACTAAGTAAGAAATTTCCATATGCTAATTGGAAAATTACATTAATGAGTTTAAAAAACGTATTTCTTCATTAAAACCTTTGTTCCGTAAAGTGATACTATTATTAGTGTGCACTTTGCATGTGCGCCCAGCATATAGCAGATGGCAATATTATGCGATCACTTTATTGAGATCTGATTTTTACCGAATGTGAATCCACGAGTCCTTGACTTTATTGCTGATGTTTCGAGTAATTGAAATAAAAGAAGGATAACTAATCTAATTAATACCATAAGAAATATAAACTCGAGAGAGAGAGAGAGAGAGAGAGAGAGAATATTAAAAAACAACATTTTAATGGATTATCTAATAGGCTCACGTAATAAATGGCATCAAATTAATTTTTAGCTCGTTATGCCCGGCAGGCAATCCATTTTATTTTCTAAAGATGCGTCTGTGTTGATGGGTTACAAACGGCGCAAAAGTTTGGTTTAACCTTATATTCGACTTTAATAAAAAATATTATCAGCTCTTTCGCTTAAAATTTATCTAATTAGTAGACACTATAGCAAAAAAAGTTACACAGCAACACTTTCGTTACCTTCAAAATAATTCAGTTTAATATAGATGTATATGAAAATCATATGAGTGACGCATTTGATCGAACATTGATATAATGATAGCATAATATGCATGCAAAAAATTAATTATAAGTGAAAAAAACTTTAATTAAACAAAGCAAATCTTTAGACCATAGAAAACCGATTTCAAAATCTTTTTTGGTTGAAAATATAGACATCGCACAAAGCATATCAATTACCTTTAGTGCAATATATTCTAATAATAATTTGTTTTGGAAAAATAAAAAAAAAGTAAATTATCTTTGATAAAGAAAGGTCATTATTCAAATTACAAATGTACTGAAAAACGGGAGGAGAGAGAGAGAGAGAGAGAGAGAGAGAGAGAGATCGAAAGTTATCAAAAGTTTATTATCATAATTGAGACCAGCGTTTGCATACAAATAAAATACTATTATCGTTTTATGTTTTATTATAACAAGTAATCATTTGCTGGGAAATCAAAAGCGATCTAAAGTGTCATAAAACTTATATTATTAAAGTTTTATAGTAAAGCGATAGGCGAGCGAACGTTTGCGCTAAAGTATTAAAGAATAATATAAAGTTTTCCAATGTTATGTTCAAATATCTATTTACTTTTGAAATGTTTGTCAGATGAAAGCGATGAGTGAAAACCATTAAATTTTGATCAAAAGGAGTGTCCAGTGCCAACAAAGTGATGTTTATAGAGATAGAGTATTTGCCAGTCAGAACTCACTGACTCGTGAGCGAAACAACAAAAGCACAACTATTCACTTTCACTGATGCACAACAAATACAAGTCTCTTATACACTACTGTTGTTCAATTATAATGGCTTATTCATACAATAAAGCTCTTATTTTAGAAGGGTGTGGAATCCCTATTTAAATAAGTCGCGAGAGCATCATAGCATCATTTACTTTTTTCATCTACACTTCTCAAAAAAATCGTTCTTTACATCACATTGTTAGAGAGCTTTGATTTAGCAGTAGTAGTAGTAGTAGTGGTAGTTTAAAAGGAAAACTATGGAATAGTAAAGCACACAACACTACCACATAAACCACACTCTTATGCGTTTAGAACTAATTGACAAAACTAGCAAATGAAGATCGCCTTTAAAAGTATAAAAATTCAATACTTAATGGTTGAGCCCATTACTAATTTTTACTGTTAATATTGTTATAGTTTTAGAACTCTTATCAGTACTAACACATTGCAAGTCTCTCTGTTCCTGAGGAAGGAAATTGTGTTTACGAGCGATGATGACAGCAATCCCGAAACTACATCTAGCATTTAATATGAAATCAGACATTAACATAATTATACGAAGCATTAAAGTTTGTGTGTGTGCTTATAGAGATTGCGATACACATACTGTACAGTACTGTATATAACCATAAATAGTTAGGAAAAATTCATCACTAAATTAGTACACTATTTATCATTTATCAGTGATTTACTGCACACCAAAGCCATAGTTAATCAAAAATCGCCAGTAAATTATGCGAAATTTATTTAAATTAATTAGAATTTTGGTCATTTGTATCAATACTGAGGAAAGTTTAGAACTTAATTAAGTTTTCAAGCAAACAAAAACTTAAATAACATTATAATTAAAATTCATTGTTTTGCACAAAAATAATTTGTATTTTCTCAGACATATATGTTAGTTCTTATATATATGTAAACAGATAATCGAGATTAACATTAGTTAAAAAACAAGAATTATAAATCAACAACTTATTTAAATATCACTCAAATACATCTCATTTTAAGGAAATTTTGAAAAACATATTTTTAATGATTAATATCATAGTTTCAATTCATAATAAAACCGTTTATAATTATTCATGCGTAATGTGCTTGAATTACATTAATTATTGAGTTTGTTAATACCATTAAAATAAAATATTGTTATAGAAAAAAATAATAATAAAAGCAGTTTATAGTAATATCTCATTTTGATTTGATGCTTAAAACTAAAAAAAGAGCCATAAGAGCCAATTATGCCTATAATTAAAACGGCATGAAAGATCATCATTGAGTAATGTTTGGTTTGGGGTAACACTTAAATTCATCAGTTACTGCTTTGTCAAAAGCGTTTATATTTTTAAATACAAAGTTCATTAGCATTATGTAGACTGCGCTTAATAAGCATAATAACGATGATTTTAAAAAATGGGAGAAAGATATAGAGAGTGAGTGAGAGAGAAATGGATAAAAATCGCAAAACGCATAGTAATGAATCAAATGGTGGCACGTCTGGGAAACTGTTGGAAAAAAATTGAAATCACAAATAAAAAATGTGAATGATTTTTTTACGAAAGTAAAATTATCAGCCAAAATGAACTATTAATAATAACTCTTCAAACTATACCTCGAGGGCTAATTCTTTCAAGGTTATGGGAAAATTTAAGCAATCGTATTGCATAACTTATAATCAAGCATAATATTTTATTCGTTTGGGTGACATAAAATCAAATCTCACACATTATTATTACGATTCCCATTATATATTGTGCATCTATAATTGGAAATTATTATTGAAAAATATCAATTTAATATTACCGTAATTATATAGTAATAGTATTTTATTTCGAGAGAGAGAGAGAGAGAGAGAGAGAGAGAGAGAGAGAGAGAGAG
>JAQGAW010000717.1:0-25112 GCA_034698025.1 Phthiracarus crinitus
AACATATTCCACAACCAAATTTATTCTACTAACTAACATGTCCCATTTTTCTAACATATCCCACTACCACAAATATCCTACTGCCCCTACATATCCCACAACCGCAACATATCCCACTATCCCACATATCCTACTGCCCCTACATATCCCACAACCGCAACATATCCCACTATCCCACATATCCAACAACTTATCATATCCTACTACCCCAACATATCCCACCACCCCAACATGTCCCACCACCAAAACATATCCCACTACCCAAACATATCCCACCACTCAACATATCCGACTACATTACATATCCCATAAACCCAACATATCCCACTATCCCACATATCCTACTACCACAATATATTCACCACCCCAACATGTCCCACCACCCCCACATATCCCACTACCTCACATATCCCACAAATCCAAATATCCTACTACCCCAACATATCCCACTATCCCACATCTCACCACTCATCATATCCGAATACCTCGCATATCCCATCACCCCAACATATCCCACTACCTCACATATCCTACTGCCCCTACATATCCCACAAATCCAAATATCCCACTACCCCAACATATCCCACTATAACACATGTCCCACCACCCCAACATATCCCACTATCCCACATATCCCACACTAAACATATCCGACTACCTCATATATCCCATAATCCCAATATATCCCACTATCCCACATATCCTGCTGCCCCTACATGAACCACCACCCCAACATATCCCACTACCTCACATATCCTACTACCTCATCATATCCCGACACCCAATTCACATTCAACATTAATTTCTTTATGCATTTGTTTGTTTTATGACATGTTAATAAATTACAAATTTTTTTTGTTATTTTCAATAAAATACATATTTTATAAAAAGCGAGCTCTCTGTGAATGTGTCGTTCTTGTTTTTATTTAAAAGAGTCCTGATTCCAATGTGGCTCCAAAATTAGCGAAAATAGTTGTCGAGGATTCAGTGAAAAGGAGTAATGAATTAAAAGAGTTTTTTGATGAGTATATCGCGAACACAAACAAAAAATTAATTATCGCTGACAGAAAACATAAAATTTATTTTCATTTGCTAATTATTGAGTTTATTTTCATTTTATTATCAGTATTTCTCGTGTCACTCATAATATACGGTAACAGATATTTGTTTAAATGTAAAGTTTATTTGCTATAATAACTTTTAATTTGTTTAAAGCCAATCACAGCAATGATTCAAAATTACAATTGAATTCTACGGATACACATAATTATGTATCATTTTATAAACAATACGAAAAAGAATTGGAAAAATATGAACACGAAATCCGAATAACAAAAATAGAACTGGAAAATAATAAACAATGGCTGTATAGCATAGAAACGAAAATCAAAGATATCTCATCTGAAAATGTGCATCAATTTATTGCAGAAAAACAAACACAAGAATCGACTGCTTCTGCTGTCACATACTCTTATTCGCAATTTTTCCAAGAATTAGGAATTGCTATTTTAATGATAATCATAATCAGTATTCCCATCATATTTGTAATATTGGCAGCGATAACTGAAAAATTATCTCACGTTGAAAACTCTGTTAAAGACGCGAACCGAAAACTAGTGGTTACTGAAAGCAAATTAGCAAAAACTAATTCAGAACACGAATCTAATAAAAAGGTGTTCAACGAGAGATTGAATTCAATTGATTTGACTAAAAATGAAATCACCCAACATTTGGCAATAATAGATGAGAAAAACAATGAACTCAGTGATGCGGTATTAAATATATTGATTTATAATTTTTTAATTTCAATTTATTAATTATCGAATTTTTGCATTTTATTTATTAGGTTTCGGGTTTAGATCAATCAGTGCAACCGATAACATACATATTAGATTCTATTGAAACTTCTATTAATCACTCAAACCTTAAATTAGCAAATACTGAAACAGAATTGGATAGAATTAAATCCGAAATGGAAAACATGAAAACGATTGTATATGAATTTGATAGTGAATTGGAGCCACAATCCAAACTTCATGAGTTAATTAAGAATCCAATTCCATTGGGTTTTATTTATATCCAATTACCGCGACAACCGGAACCAATAGAGTTATGGCCAAACTTTGAATGGGAAGTGATTAGTAGTGAATATTCGGGACATTTTTTCCGTGTTGAGGGCGGAAATGCGGCAGAGTTTGGACAATCACAGTGTGATGCGTTTCAAGGTCATGAACACCAAACTGAATTGATAGATGAATGGGAAGATGCTTCGACTAATGATTATTCTAATGAACAAGGGTTTGCTTTTAATACTTCTGTAGGATTGACTACTGGTATAATAAGCGATGGCAGAAATGGTGAACCACGTGTTGCCAATGAAACGCGTCCAATCAATTATAGTGTACGCGTTTGGAAGAGAATTAATTAATTATGAATTTATTAAATAAACTGCGATAAAAATTATCTACAAAATTAGCCAATTCTTGCAGTTCAAGTCTATATCACATCTGATTATTCTATTTTTTTAATAAACTTTTCTCATTTATTAATAAAATACTTAATTTTAAAAAAATTAAATTACAAAATAGTTTTTGTTTGATGTTTAATAATGCAATTAAGATTATTATAATCGTTAATCAAAATGCTATACCATTATCATAATCAAAAACCTAAATTTCGATTTATTTAAATAATTTTATTTTAATTATTTCACTTCTTTTAAACTAGATTTAATTATATAACTCATTAAAAGATTATTAATTATTAAATTGTTTATTAGCCACCACTTAATTATCTTTTTTCTTAAATCGGTTAAATTAATTTTGACTATATTATAAAACAATTAAAAATCATATAAGGTTAACATTATGTCAATTAAAAAATTATATTCAAATAAATTTTTTATAATCGAATTTATTAAAGTGAAAAATAATTATTTTTTAAACATTTTTTTTATCATTTCTTAACTTTAACCTATCTTCTTATTTCTTAAGATTAACTATAACCGTTTGAGTCAAATATTACCCGTTAAAACTGTTAATATCTTCGCTAAATACATTAAAATAGCGCACTATAAAGCAAAGTATTAAATATCTCATATAAATTCTTTTTAGGCTGTATTAATATAAACAAATATAAATTCCAATGTGAATCATCAAAATTATTTTAAATCATGCAAATGAATAATGAGTTATATAAGAATTATAATACAGAGGTAAATAAATAGATTACCATATACTTTGTTAATATGAATACATTAACATAGTAACAGTGAGTAGAATTCTATTAATTAATCATTACATCTATTTGTTTAGTAAACTAAAATATTTGCATCTCGTATAATCAAACATTGAACGGATCTATGCATGAATTTAATAACTAAATCTCTATACTTATTAGACAGTATTAATTTTCAAAATTCTTGTATAAATAGCATTTAACAAATATAATTCAATCAGTTTGTAATAATTTTATAACAGTATCTTAACTGAATGTTCAAATCAATTTAATGGTAAAAATAAACTTATGTTATTATGTTGTGCCTAAGAATCTATCCTGCAATTTAATTTATTTATTTTTTTGTAATTCGAAACTTTAAATTAATTCAGCATAAGACATGTGGTGGTTATAAATGTCTAGTCGAAACGATGCGCATTTTAAAATATGTAATTATTTTGCGATAAACTAAATGTTATTATACAAATGTATGTCAGTATAAAACTTAATTTATAACTTTATTAACATAAAATTGTTTATTTTTTTTGTTAGATTGCATTTAAAGAGTCATTTTCAAACAGCCGGTAATAATATGAACGAAGTCATACGATTGCGTTCGAAATAAGATCAAAGCGAAACTGTTTGATGTGATCGAACATTCTTTAAAACGACTAGCATTACAATAAACAACCATAAACTAAAATCTATGTCAAACTAACTCCCAAAAAATTACCAAAATATTTAGGTAAATATTTTGCTTAAAAAACTAAAGAAATTTATTTGACAATTTTTATGTTTTTTAGAGCTTAATTAAATAAACATAAATGGAATAACCATACAAATTGGACCGAAATATTTATGATTATAAGATTGTGTTATGCCATTCAATTACGGTTACAACACAATATTGTAAGCCCAACAATGAGAGTTTGATTGAAAAGTATTGGTAACAAACTTACTGAAGTACTGTTTACAATAGACTTGTAAACGGGTATGAGAAAAGTCAGGATTGGCTCGGGAACCCGAGATATTTTTTGGGCCTGGTCCGGGCTCACATTTGTTTGGCTCGGGTCTGGTCGGATTTGAAAATATTTTGGAAGAAAGCCCGATTTTCCATTATATATTTAAACTTATACTAAGTCTCAATGTTCAATATGGCATAGGAAATTAACATTAGGTTGAACTGGACGGATATTAAGAGCTAAATTCAGATTATTATGGAATAATAGTAATGTTCGTATTTTTGGATTACTATGGATTAATGCAATGGTTTTTTAATGGTTTGATTTAGGTTTTGATTAAAAATGAAAGTTAGAGTTTGGAATAATTTTTCATAAATCAACCCTTAAACAGCTTTAATTAAAATAGCGCACTAAAATGAAAAATATTAATTATCGCATCTATAATTATTTTGTTACTGTATTAATAAAAACAAATATGTACCATACCATTGGTGTATATATAGCGTATCATCACAATTTAAATTTTATATAATTCAAATGAATGTAACTGTATTATAATATAGATTTAAATAATCAGATTACCTTCAACTTCAATTGAATATATTAAACATAGTAACAGTGCGTGTAATTCTTTAATTATTCAATTTAATCTATTTGTTTAGAAAACTAAAATATTTGCATTGTTGCAATATTCAAAAACATTTAAAAATTATTTATGATTTTAAATACCAAATGATTACTATAGAAATATTATTAGTTTGATAAATGTTTCGTGAAAATTCAAATATTTTTGAAAATTTTATTTTAAAAAATATGCTTAATTTTTTCCCGGAACCATTCCCGCTTTTGATATATCGGTACTCAACGCTTCTTTATTCCTTTCCGTTTTAACCACATTTTAGTCCGGAAAAATTCGATCCCTGCTTATAAACATAACGTACGTTATACCACACACAAACGTGATACAGTACATTATACATTCCAAATGTTAATAATAAACAATATTTTTACCCATTTTTCTGATATCATTATTAAGGTTAGGGATTTCGTGAAAAATACCACATTTTCCTTTAATCGCATAACCACCAGATTTATATATTAACCATCTATTTGAGATTGATAATTAATTAAAAGTAGTTTTATTTTCTCTGAATTTCCCGGTTTTGTCTGTTTAGTAAATATTTCCAGATTGGCATATAATCTGAAAAATGTTCCCGTTTCAGACGGGCACGGGCTTATAAAATGTATATCGGGCATGAATGAGTTTGTTATTTATGTTTATTTTTTATTATCTAAGTCGTTACAAATGCAACTGGTATCTCAAGTACTCTATATTCCATAAAACCAATACTCATATTAAAAGTTCTCCACTTTATTTTATCTTCAAATCGCTTAAAACGGTGATTACACTTTTGCTAAATGCTTGGTAAATCTATAGCACAATTAACTTATACGGTACGCTTTTCTCAACGGCACACAGCATGCATATCACAGGACAGATTACCATTTTCACTAAACTCTGATCTCATATATAATAAATTGCAAATATTAATGCCATCACTTGTTTTTGTATATACTTTCGCGAGCATCATATTTATTTTTAAGTTTTTAACATTAATGATAAGATTTACAAAGAAATTATAAGTGAATGCAATCATAAAATGTATATGAGTCACTGTCAAAATACATTAGATTAAATTTAAGGTCAATGCTATTGTATTAGAGACTGAAATAGGATTAGAATAATTCAAAGAAGATTTAGGGATTTAAATGTATTAATACCAACACTAAATATGTAAATGCAGAGAAAATACTTTAGGCTAATGATAGACTATCACTGATAGTAAATGATAAATTTTAACAAAGAAAGATTAGTGCCTTTGGTCACAATAGTGTTTACCCCAAAACAACACAAAGTGATCCATAAATTTAGGGTAAATTAGACATATTTATTTAAACAGCAATCATATAGTATTCAACGAAAGTTAACGATTTTAAAACGTTTTCATTTCAATGTAGTATTCATAAAATACTTTGTGCTAATACTGTAGTTTTATATGTGCCATACATCGTGCGTTTACACATTTAAAATTTTGTTAATAATTATATTGAATTGATATAATTGAAAGTTTTTAGTATTTCATTAATTACATAAATTAAAACTAGTAAATAATGGATGATTACAAAGCTATACAAAACTACAAAAAAGTCTTTAATGAAAAAATACATTTATTAGTGAAAGCTTGTAACGAAATAAGTGATAGCAATCACTATGAATGCGTGTCTCATTCGCAGTTAAATGACACGCAATCATATGATAATGAAAGCATACTCTCATCAACGGTAACATTCATTTGATTATGTAATTTAGATAATAAGTTTAAATTCTTAATTGTACTTTTAATTCTAAAGAGTTCGGTTGCAATTCTTCATCAATTATTGGCACCAATATTAGCGAAATTAAGTGCTGTCGAGGAATCAGTAAAAGAATTTCAAAATCAACGTAAAAAGAGAAACGATTTATTCGATAATTATGTCACGAACACGAACCGAAAATTAGCGAACACTGACAGACAACTTGAAGCTATTAATGCCAGACTTGATAAAAATGAAAGTTTTTCAATCTATCACGAAGAATGTAATAAGGATTATGGCGAGAATGACGAAGAAATGAATGGCTTGATCACAATCGAAAACATCGAACTCGAGGCCAGTATTGATAGAGTTCGAGATTGTCTCAAAGAAAACAATGTGAAAGTGGAAGACATTGATGAGTATGATTTTTATCTTGAAGACAACAAATTGCAAAACCATAGATCAATCATAGAACAGTGTGATTTGGTTGAGAACGCAAAACATCTCACAAAACTTATTAATATCCAACTGGTGTTCAACACTGAGCTGCGAAGAGTGAATCTTTTGGACATTTTGAAGCCAATGGATAATCCAGACAAATGTGTGGGCACTGATGAGTAGAGCTTCAAAATAATAGCATTTATTTCATATCAAATTAACGCTATAAATATCTACAAAATTGTCATAAAATGGCTTTAATAATAGCACTTTTTTTCATTAAATAATCAAAATATTATCTATTAGTTAAATATTATCAGAAGTTCAAAAAATTAAAATTTAATAATTACTAACTTTTTTATAAAATGATCAGATGAACTCTACTTTTGAATCTTTTTGTTAAGAAATTTGGAATTTTTTATAAATTTTGTAAGACAGTTCGTTTTATTTAAAATTTACTTAAGAATTATCGATTGGGTCTGCAAAACTCTTCGGATTTAAACGGAAATATTTTAATTTGTCGAAATATAGCATTTATAGCGATATTAAAAAAATATCAGAAAATGGCAGTTATAAATGGAGCTCACACGACTCAAAATGAAATAAAAAAGTAGCAAATGCTATCATTTTGAAGCTCTAATCATCACAATTATTTTAAATTATGCAAATGAATAATGACATATATGAGGAATAAATACTTGTTGTTACTATGCAAAGATGTAACTGTATTATAATATTATAATACAAATGTAAATAAACAGATTACATTCAACTTAATAATATCGTAAGCAACATTAAATCGTCTCACAAAAATCGTCTCAATTTATAGGAGCTTCATATTTAGGCATAAATTATGCTCATATAAAAGTCGCGCAAACTTTTGTTGAAAAAAATAGTAAGTATTTAGTGTGTTCGAGAGTCTGAAAGTTTTAGGGTTTACTACTCAATTTTCCCATTAAAGTGACCCAACTTTAAAACAACTCTATAATAAGTTATTAAGAATAGCGATAATAAATAAAATATTGAAACGTCTCCTTAATGTTATTTCAATGAGAAAAGTGCATTATTTCGACATTTCAATATTTTTATATTTATACTTTGTATAAGTATTGCATACAATTGTATAAGTATTGTACACAAATGTATCGATTTAAGTTGTAAATTAGTTAAAACAATAACAAAACGTTTTTTATCTGACAAATAAAAGATGTTATGGTTGTTATAGTTTTTTAGTAAACTGAGACGATTTTTTGTCGTTTGTAATATTAATATATTAAACATAGTAACAGTGCGTGAAATTCTTTTATTTATTCGATTTCATCGATTTGTTTAGTAAACTAAAATATTTGTATGTCGTATAATCAAACATTGAACGAATGTAAGCATAAATTTAATTATTAAATCTCTATTAGTGATTGAAAATTTTTTTTCACTACCGACAGTGAAATTGAATAAAAGCTCCGGTAACTTATACGGTAAGGAAGTGAAAAAATGAAATATTTGCGGTAATGAAACGGTAACGATAATTTTAAGATTCGGTAACGGTAATCAAAATATGAAAATTTTCAATCACTAATTTCTATGCTTATTAGATAGTATTAATTTTCAAAAGCATTTAGAAATTATAATTCAATCAGTTAGTAATAATTTTATAACAGAAACCTAAATAAATGCTTAAATCATTTCAATGGGAAAAATCAACTTATGTTTTTATGTTGTGCCTAAAATTTTTTACTACAATTAAATTAATTTATTATTTTTTGATTCGAAGACTAAAAATAATTCAGCATAATTTAATATGTGGTGGTTATAAATGTCTAGTCGAAACGATGCACATTTGTATAACTTTGTTAACGTAAAATTGTTTTTTTTTGTTATTTTGTATTTAAAGAGTCATTTCCAAACATACCAGTAATAATATGAACGAAGTTATACGTAAAGGTTTTTATTCACTTACTGGACAATTGTATTTATCCACTTGAATATAGGATAATATTTCGTGAATGCTCTCATTCACATCATCAGATCAGTATATATAAATTTTATTGAGATTTTAAACTCATTTTAGTTTAGACTTAACAATTTTGAAGCACAAATGAAATAATATAATAATTTATTATGCGTTGTGATTAAACTTTGCTTTCAATGTTTAGTTTAGGATATATGAGAATATTGTTTAAATAACTTTGCATTGAAAGTTTGATTCAATTAATATAATATTACAAAAATACATCGCAATCGTATACATTTTTAATGAGTTAAAGCTAATTACAGACTTAAAATGTATACGATTGCGATGTATTTTTGTAATAGCTGCAAAAATATATTCCTTATCACCCATGAAAGCTATGATATATGAGGATAATTCAAAACTAATAAAACTTGATATAAAATTAAGTAAGTGATATAATTCCTTAAGCTCTATAATAGATAATAATATGTATAAAAATTTTAAACTGTCAATTGAAAGAATTTCAAATAACTTTAGGAGTAAAGTTAATAATAAACTTAAGTATAAATTTAATCAATTAAATTATACAAATAATAACTATTTAGCTAAAAATAATATTCTAAAGGATAACAACGAATGGTTAGTAAATTTATCCAGTAAAATGTTTTCTAACTTAGAATATGAAATTCTTTCATTAGATCTTAAGTTTTGCATTACAACCAAAAAAGTTCCAATTTTATTCAAACTCTTGCCGCAATAGAATCAGCATTAAAAATATCAAATCTAAATGAAATTCAAAAAAGTAATATTAGAAACAAATGCACCCATGTATTATCTAAACCTGTTAAATGCAATTTAAACTTGAATGTTGATCAAAAATTAATTTTAAATAAATTATATAAAGATATATCGATTATTATTACAACTGCAGATAAAGGCAATACAACTGTACTTTTAGATAAAAATTGTATTTTGAGAAAGTTGCAAATATATTAAATGATACAAATGTGTACCAATTAATTAAAAAAGACCCAACTAAATCTTATGTTAATGAAATAATATCACTTTTAAAACATTATAAAAATAAAAAATGGATTGATTCCAAATTATATTTTAATTTAAAACCTGCAAATTCAAATTGTCCCCGATAATATGCATTAATAAAATTACATAAAACAGATAAACATGCGCGTTTAATAATTCCATATAATTCTAATCCAATCCAACCAATTAATAAATTTTTAGGAAATCTATTTAAATTATATATAACAAATAATAATTATTGTGTTAGAAATTCTTATGAATTTGTAGATAGAATTAAGTTATTTAAAATAAATAAAAATGAAACAATGTTAACAATTGATGTTAACAATTTATTTACTTGCATTCCTCAAGATTATATAATTACAGAAATATGTAATTTACTTAAAAATAACCCTAACATATACCAAAATTATACCGACTTAACTTTTAATGAAATAATTTATTTATTAAATTTAAATTTTAAATGTGCCTACTTGTCATTTAATAACAATTACTATAGACAAAATATAGGAACCCCAATGGGGTCCAACAATTCACCAATAATAGCTGAGCTAATTATGCAAAAAATAGACAATATCATAAATAACTTTTGTGTAAAACCTAAGTGTTACTTAAGATTTATTGATGACATATATATAATCATAAACAGCAATGTAGTTAATAAATTCATACATTTTATTAACAACATTAAACCATTTCTAAAATTTTCAATTTCTTTTGAAACTCATAAATGTTATAGTTTCTTAGATATTTTAGTTAAGCGAAATGGAAATTCCTTAGAAACCTTAGTTTTTCGAAAAGAAACTCATTCACACCGATATTTAAACTTTAAATCTCAGCCCAATTCAGCACAAAATTTCCGTTATAAGAGCATTAGCATATAGAGCTTTCAGAGTTGTATCTAATAAACATGATTTAGAAAATGAATTAGAACTTATTAGAAGTTCTTTACTGTTAAATAATTACCCGTTGAATTTAGTAAATTCAATTTTTCAAAAAGTCGAAATTTCAATTAATTCAGTTAAACAAATAAATTTACATAATGAAACTAAAATTTCAATACCTTACTTTATATGAAAGAGTGAAATTATAAGCAGGATTTTATCAAAATATAATTTTAAAACTTATTACAGATCTTAACTTTTAACCTTAACTCCGAAATTTTTTTAAACTTTAACCTTAACTTGTTAAGAAACTTATTAATTTTAACTCTAACTTTGTTAACTCGTGAGTTAACCGGTTAACTAATTTAAATTTTTAAAAATTAATTTAGAATTATAAAACAAGTTCTTTCAAAATAATCTCACTATTTATATGTTTTAATAATCTTCAATTTCCATTTTACTCATATTTATCACTAAATTAATAAATTTTACAAATTTTTAAATTATTTTTTTAAACTCTAATACAAAATTAAAGATTTAATTTGAACAAAGACTCATTTCTTGTATTTTTACATTGTAATTTATTAAATTGTGCAATTTTATTTACAAAATATTTCATTAAAAACTTATCTGAATCATATATTTATAGTTTAAAATATTTTTTTACGAGTTAAAAGTTAACGGTTAACTTTTAGTAAATAGATTAACCATAACGGTTAAAAATATATTAACTTTTAACTTAACTTACTCAGAATTTTTTAACTTTTAACCTTTAACTTAACCGAGTTAACTTTTTGGATTAAAAGTTAACCGCTAAAATGCTCATCTCTACTAAGGATAGTATTTTCATTAAAAATATCGCATTTTTTCTTTGATTATATATTGATTGATATGGTAAAATATATTAAACGGCTATATATATATTCTTAGGCTGTAACGGTTAAGAAACTATTAAACTTTGTCTAACTGTAAATAAGTTTTTCGCTAGAATTCCCGCTGCGAGTGACCATATGGTAAGCTTAAAAAAAACTTCAAATAAGTTTCTCTCAAATGCCAGACTTTAAAAATTATTCATTAAATATTGATAAGGTGCTGGTCAAAATATTTACTTATTTACTGTCTTTAAAATAAAAAACAAAAGCAAATCCATATACAGTATCTGAATTTTGCAAAGTCAGATAAATAATCTAAAAATGAATACCTGTAAAATATATTAAAGATAATAATTTAAAAGTTTTATTTTCCCAGTTTTTTCCGGATTTGCCTGTTTTGCAAAATATTCCCTGATATGCATATAATCTCAAAAATGTTTCCGTTTTTGCAATATTTAGCAAAAAAACGTTAATAATAGAACGTTTATTAAATTTTTAAAGTCCATGTGAAAGTTTAAAATTAGGTCATCAATTGTTTTAGTTCTAAGTAAATGTTTTTAAAAGTTTTAAAGATTATTTTAGAAAAATATTTAGTGCTTGAAAATTGAAAAACATTCTCCGCTGAATTAATTCATTTTTTGTTCCCGGTTTCCTGACGTTTTAACCACTTTTTACTTTTTTACTCCCGGAAAATACTAGCCCTACTTATGACTAAAAACTTTTCTATTTTTTCGTCCTTGAATTTTTAAAATTTTAGATAAGGGGTTTCAACAAATTAATTGCAACCCACAAATCAATGGTTATGAATGCGTTAACGTTAACTTATTGAGTAACTGAAACAGTTTGATTGCATTGATAGCTATAGTAATATTTGATACATGCAACAAAAAAGAATGTTACTGAAAGAAAGAAACTCATAATCAGGGTATCCCAGGGTCTGATGGTCTAGGGTGTGTCCTTTCGACTTTTTTCAAAATTATAGGGGGGTCAATGCAGTATTAATTTTTACAGTAATTTTTTAAAAATTTTTAATACTTTAGAAAACTGTAAAAATATATAAAAGGAGAATTCTTCATAAAAAAGAGAACATTCAAAGCCCTGCCCAACAACATGTCGGAAACAATTAGCCAGTCTAGTTACGATATTACAACTACCGTATAAGTTATAGTCAGGAATCGAATTATTATTATGGTATACCATAATTTGCCATAATTTAAACCTAAAACCATAATTTACCATAATTTTAAAAACAATAAAAATAACACCATAATATGAAATATTGTGCCAAAATTACACCAATTTTATAAAATTTAATTAAAAAATTTCTATAAATTTCAAAATTAGTTAATTAAAATCCATTTGAAATCGATATTATATGTTTGAATTTTTAAAAAATTGTTGTAAAACTTGTGTAATTATCGTTACTTTTGAAATTTTTTTCTATAAAAAATACCAATGTTGACAAAATAGATTCATGATATCCAAAAATTTTAAATATTTTTTTGGAAAATCAGAAAAATACTCAAAGTTTTACTAAAAGCTTGCTATAAAGCTAAAATAAACACCATAATCGACACCATAATTTGCATATAAATACACCATAATTAATGCCTTTAGACACCATAAAAATCCGATTCCTGGTTATAGTATTTAACACAAAATTGCTATAACAGCTCACACATCAGTTACGTAAGCGTAAAGTTTGAAAGGTACACTTACAGCTGTATTGCAAGTTGATGGTCATATACAGCAGGGAGTCAAGCCCCCGTATACCCCCTCCCCAAAAATTGAAAAATCGATCCCACCCTATCCAAAATTTTGAGATTTCTAAGACAAAAAAAACTAAAAATTTGAAAAAATTTTGGTCATATGTAAAAAAATTATCCATCAAAACCGATGAGTTTTTGTGACCACCTTAAATTTTGGTCAAATTTTCGTTTAAATTCGTTGTTTTTTATGGGGACTTGGCTTTCAATGGGAAAAGTTATTTTTAAAAAATTTTGTCCGAAGGCCAAAATATTGTTCGCTAAATCCGGTGACATTGACCCACCCTATAATTTTGAAAAAAGTCGAAAGGACACCCCACTAGACCATCAGAACTTGGAAAACCCTGATATACTTACATATTCATAATTAATGAATATTAATATATAGTATATAAGTACGTATATTGCACGGTATTGTATAACAAATCCCAGTTTGACATTATATCTGCTTTGTATTCAACTCGTATTTTAGAAGAAGAGATTTAATTGAGGTCAACAATAATAATTAGATTTAATGCTATTAGTAATAGTATTGATTTAGTTATTGACACCGTTATGTTCGTTATTCTCATTTAAATATGATCATAACTATGGTCACGTATCACTACTAAAATGGTTATTTGCTTAAGCGATTCACATCATACAGTTTAGCGATAAATTAGTTGCAGTGCGCAATGAAAACCATTATTTATATACTAATTAATCGACGCTTATAATAGGAATGCGTGATTTGATTAAGTGATTTACTTGCCATTAGCGTAATTGTATTGGGAATCGCCAGTACAAGTACATTACACATATTACATTACTGTATGTGGAATATGTATGGAAAAACGTTTGCGGGAAATCAAAAATTTATAATTCGGGCAAATTCGAGCGCCCGATAGAAAATCCCCTCATATTGATGTTTTTGTGCGGTAATTTTGGGTAATAAAAATAAAATGTTATTTAATGTACAATTAATTTTTATACTAATTCTTTATTTAATAATGAGTTTATTAATTAAATGTTTACTTTGATATCTCCCATAAAAATTATGTTATTTTTAGAAATATAAACATACATTTAAGGACAGTTTATTCATCAGATTCAGAAAAATAGTTTTAAAGTAAAATTTTTATTTGTAAACAATTTTCGGGCAGATTGCCCTGAATTAAGTGAGTTACCCGAACTAAAAACCCATTTGCAGGCAATTTCGGTCCATAACGGTATATCGATATGGTTTAAGGTTTCGTGCATTCATATCATTCTGTAATACATTTGCTTACCTGAACTCACAGAATCACACGGATCACTATTGCATCCATCGTACTCTATCTGATGGTTTGCCAAAGAAGCACATCTGAGGCCGAGAATAGCGTCGATCGTATGTTTTGACGACGAACTTCCAAATGATATATGAGTTTTGTGTTTATACAATTCATCAAATCGTGTGTGTTTGGTGTTAGTAGTGTTCGTTTCCAAACCATTCATAATCTCTATCTGTTTGCTATCATTACAATCACTATGATTCACATCAGTTTTAGTGTCCATTATATCTTTAATTATTAAACTAATTAAACTTAAATGTTATTAAAATGTATGAACAGTTTGAACAGTTGAATGCAGACACAGATATCATATAGAAATATAGCATAACAATAGCATTATATTTGAATTATTGAAGCCTTACAGCAATTTTGGTCAACAATACATTAGTTCGCATTTACTGGTGTAAGTGTTTAAGAAGAAAAATTATCATAAGCGTACTCATTGGTTATAGAACGCTGACAGTCGCAATAAAATTTGCTTTTTAGTTGACTCCTATGTTACAACCAATAGTACTTTCAAAACAGAATAAAGAAGAATAAAGCAAAATGTTGTGAACTGTAGTGCAGCTCCAGTGCACTAGTGTTCGGTACTGTACGCTAAACACTCCAATACATGGCAATAGCGGCACAATTGCGACTTAAATCGATTTAATCAAACGAAAGCAGATTTTCGCAGAAACGCTTTTACTATTTTTTCTTTTAAAAAATTACCGCTTAATTTAATTTATTATGTTTCACATACTTATTATGCTTTATTGAAGAAATTTCTATTAAATTGCATAAATTGAATTAAACGCTAATTTTGGGGAAATTGCTTCAGAAAATGATTTCATAGCGAGTTAATAGAATTCACAAATGTTTTCATTAATATTGTATTTTGGAAAACAAACGAAAATCTATTTATGATTTGATGCTGCAGTTAAATTGGAATATACTAACCGTTTCAATCCAATTATTTGAGGTTATTTTTTTATTTCGCTTCTTATAAGAATGTAAATCAAAAACACGAAATACTTTATCATATTTTGGTAGATAAAACAAGAGCTTTAAAAACAACATTTATTCTTATAAATTGATATACAATTTGTATATAATTAAGATTAAACGCTATTATGTAACTTATAATCATAAATAAGTTTATCGCTTTGTATCAATCCGTAGTTAATAGGAATCAAAAACCAGTCAAATTAGAGGAACGTTTTATTACCTGCGATACACATTAAAATACATTGATGTATATTTAGCTTACAATTTATTTAATATTTATTGAATTATTTTTAATTATATTTACAAAAAAATATCGATTAGATTTCATTCAGATATAATTTAAATTTCTATTTATAAATAGTCGAATCAATAACTGAAATAATATGCTGCTCAAGAAACAATTCATATATGCCGTATAAATGAGATAATCATTTGTCTTACTGTGGAAATAATACCAACGCCTATAATTTCATAATGAGTTGAAAACTTGAATAAAATTTAATTCATTTATAAACTATAATCCTATCATCTCTAATCAACTGAGTTGAAATTACTTAGAATAGAGTAATAAAGTGATTACCAGGAATGGGATAATTCGGATATGTTCCAAATTTTTCCCGATTTTATCCAAATTAGACTACTTTGCCCGAAATTACCCGTATTAAAATATAAAACTCAAATCGACCAATTTTAGATAATTTTTTTACTTTTTCCAATTATACTGTACCAAGTTTACAGAAACGTATTTTATAAAATTATTAATAATAGTGATGAGGGCTGGAGCTGATGGAGCTGAGCTAGCTGCAGCTCGAGCTGAAATTCAGCGGGTGTTTTTAGAGTTTTAGAGCTGCAAAATTCAGCTCAGCTCACAAAGGATCAGCTCAAGCTCGTAATATCGAGTTGTTTGAGCTGACATTTGTGCTATTTTAAAGTATTTTTCTGTTTCCTTTTGAATTTTAAGCTTCAGAACGAAAAAACCGAAAATAATAGTTTTCAACCGATATTCATAAATTTAAAATATTTAATGTTTATTTCATTCATTAGTATTGATGCGCACTTGTATTTTTAAAAATTGTCTATTAAAACAGATGAGTTTTTGTGACCCCCTTAAATTTTGGTCAAAATTTAAAAAAATTATTGTTTAAATTCGTCGAGTTTTTCCAGGGGGCGTGATTTCGGCTTTTGTTAAGAAATTTTGAAAAAAAATTTCAGAAAAAATATTGTCAAAATTCAAAAAGATTTAATTTTACTCATGAAAAAATTAAAATGTATAATGTACTCAAATATAATTCATTAATTTAATTAAAAATGTCAACCGAAAACGTAACCGATTTTCAACTATTTTTTCAACCGATAACCTACCGAATTTTGAGTTATTTATGACCGAAAAGTCCGCTCCTTACTCATCACTAATTAATAATAAACAAAAATGGAATAATTAATTTTGTAATTTTGTTATACTGTTATTATAATAAAAATTTTTAATAAAAACAAAAAAAAAATACTTTGACTTAAGTTATAAAAACTTACTATGTTTTCATCAGGATTCAGTTCATAACTTTAGTAACTGAAAAATCGTCAGATAGAACTTGTCCACTTTCAAAGAACTTATTATTTATTTGTTTCCATATAATGGGGTAACTCCTTGATTATAATGGACAAATTTTTAATTCAAGCCAATGACTTTTAAATTATATCACGAGAAAAATTTTTTAAGTTGTTATACATTTTTTAATCATATATATTTATATTATACTAAAGAGTTTTTATTACCCCTATCCCCAAATTTTTTTTCAATACCATCGTAAAGCTGCATTTAAAAAAATTAAATTTCTTAATAAAAGGTAGATTCTAATAAAAATAGAAAAAATGATTATTCTAAAAGATTGATGTAATTTTTAAAAATTATAAATTTCTATTTTTAAGTGCTATTTTGGTCATTTATTAATGCTATTTATAGCGATATTTTCATATGCTATAAATGCTATTATTTTGATTCTCTAGTTATCAATCATATTACCAGATAATAAGTATAACATCAATAAATTTTAAAATAGATAAATATAAACTTAAATATTTAATTTATTAAATAAATATAATATATAAAGAATTAATTATTCGAATAGTATAATACCGTATATTCAGCATATACCTTGCTGTACAGTATAACTTAATACAGTATTGATGCAAATTACAGTTAAAATCGATGGTTTATGTGGTTATAAGGCTAGAATGCGAAAATCATAACTTTTACGATCGCTACTGATTATACGCAAACTATGAATAATTTGTGCATCAAAGCGTAAAATGCATCAAAAAATATAGTCATTAGGAAATGCACGAATACATTAGTCTGTGGTAATTATGTGAATATTTTAGATATTAAATCATATCTAACTAATAAAAATTCGTGCATTCATATTGATATAACTAAAAGATTAATTAGCTCTATAACTGTATAAATGTATTGAAAACAAAACGCAAATATTAGACATTATGTTAATACTAAACCGTAAAATTAAGCGTATTTTTTACTTTAGTTAATAACGCTTTTGTGTTAATTTTCTGTTTAACTATAATTTTTAATTATCAAATTATTAATTATATTCATTAAATATTATTTAATTATATATTCTAGAAATAGTTTCAGCTTTTAGTATTTAATTAAATAAACATTAATAATATTTTGGTGAATATCATTAGTTTACTGTACTGTTCAATATTGTAAATACAAAATCAAATTAACCATAAAAGTATATTTGTTTTTGGATCGTTTGAAAATTCATTGATAACTCATACATTTATGCGAAGTAAACTTAAATAAGTGGCTTCAATTCCCTAATGAAAACATGATTGTATGTTACATACAGTATGACTGTGAGTGAACACAGAGAACAGTTCATTAGTAGATCAGCGATATTTGTTTGCTCGCGTAAAATGAAGTGTCACTTAATTGACTAAATCGGATAATAATAATTCTCTGAATTTAGCTATAAGATTAACAAAAGGATTAATGTTGTGATTCTCTTCTTACAATGTTCTCTTGTTAATAATTAGGAACCGAAAAATACGGTTATGTGAAAAATATGTGATTACGTGAATCGAAACTTTTTGGCACATAAGTATCGCAAATTCAATTTAATAGAAAAATAGAGAAATAAAAAATATCATACGTATTACTCAAAACTATCTAATTATGCATTTAGTATGAAAACTCAATAAGACATAAAAAACTGGAACTAAAAGTTTTGCTGCAACCTTTATTACTACAGGTAATTAATTCCTAATTTCTTAAATTAGATCTAATAGATTAATTCGTACGGTTTATTATGTGTTTATGTAATTATAAGTCCCCAACGAATCTAACGAAAAATTTAGAATTTGAAATAAAAATATCTATTGGTTGCAAATTTAAATCCGCAATTTCTGATGAGTTGTTGATTTAAATCTGCAAACCATTTTGATTCATTACATCAAACATATCACACTTTGTTCATTTAGGATTAATTTGCTGCGAGTGTCTTATTTCCTAACATAAGATTTATGTCCTGCCTTTAACATAAGGTGCAAAAAAATTAAATAGTTTAAAATAAATAATTTTATATTATTTTACTGAGCTTGAGATTGATTCTGCTGAGCTTAGGCTCAAAAAGCTTGAGTTCACAACATAAGCTTAAATTAGGCATATAAATCCCTTCAGTAAAAGTTTGAGATTGACGAGCTTTAAAAGATTTAGTTAACAAGTGCATTAATTTAAACTAAAAGCTTGAAAAGATTGATTGACCTTACATTGAGCTTAAGATAGATTGCCTTAGCTTGAGCTTTCTTCTATCATTAATATTAATATTTTACGCGTCCAATAACGTAATGTACTGTAATAAAATTAAAGCTCAAGCTCACGTGACCTATTATAAAAGCTCAAGTTCTATCTCATGTCAGATTAAGGGCTTCGACTGTAACCATAATGCAAAAAACCAGGATTGAAAAATTTACTTCACTAAAATTCAAATTAATGTGTTATTTATTTGAAATTGAAAAAGCAGTGTTAGTGAAACATTAGTTTAGCCAATATTATGTTTCCGTTAGTGGAACCTTTCATTTTTGTCATATTATCAAAAAGTCAAAAAATATATCCAAAATTATCTAAATTTGTTTAAATGTAATTTACAAATTAAAATTTCTTTATACTGTAAATAACAAATATCAAAATGATTAACGGATAATATGCATCTTCTAGATTACAGGGTGTGGAAAAAATTGAATGATACACTTTTAATCAAGTTTTTTTATTACTAAATTAAAGTAAAAATTATAAATAGAATTTTGTTAGAAAATGTTAGCTTATAATCCATTAATTTTTGTATCAATTTTTTAATGTTTATTAAATATTTTCTATAACATGCATTTTTAATGGTTTTTAACATTTTTACAAAATTTTATTATTAAAAGATAGATTAAAAATTTATAATTTGTTAAAAAAACTTAGTTAACTTTTTCATTTAAGTTCCCTTTTACCAAAAAAATAATAAAAATTTTTTAAATTAAACTTAAATATTTATAAATAAGGACTATGTTAAATCTTTAATTTTAATAGTTTAATAATTAGGCGATATCTTAAAATTTGATATTTTTAAAAAATTTAGGTTTCTTTTAATTATTAATATTTGTAATTTTTCAAAACGATATTATTATTATTAGATAAATTAACATTACTAAAAAAGTGATATTTCAAAAATAAATCATAATAAATTATTAATTCTTCATCCAAAACTTTCACAAAATGCATAGTAAAAACTTTTAAAGAGTTATAGTGAAAAATATTGAATAAATTAAAAATATTTAATACGAAAATTTTAAATACCAATTTATCTAAAAGTATGGATATAAAGCTTTCATTTAATATGCAATTTATAATTTTTGTATTAATTTAGTAATAAAAAAACTTTATTAAAAGTGTATCGTTTAATTTTTTCCACACCCTGTATATAGTTCTAACACTAATATTAAAATTATTTTTTGTTTTAATTTGATATAAAATTAAATCAGAAATGATAAAAATAGAATCAAATTCAAATTTTAGATTAATATCTGCGAAACTTTAGTGAGTGGAGTGTTAGTTGAATTTGAAAATAGTACCGTTAGTGGGACTGTTTTATTTTATCCGGTAATATCCCAATTCGCCGCCTCCCATGTCTCAGCCTTAATAATTTTAGTAATTTATGAACAAAATATTTGATTTTATGGTCAGTATTGGTCATTAGGGGTCAGTAATAAAATTAAACATTTTAAACATATGATTTTATTGTTTGTATTTTAAAAACACGTGTAATTTCTAAAATTGCAAAATACAATTGAATTTATAAAGTCTCAAAGAGGTGGCAAACTCTTATTATTCAATGGTCATCTATACCTTAAAACAAAGAATCGAAGGATTAAGAAAGACTGGAAATGTCTAAAAGATTACTTTCTAAAACAATACACCATTTAAAAATGATTTGTCAGTTCACAATCATCCATCACAACAGGAATCAATTGAAAACAAAAGTTTAAATCATCATTAATAGATGACTGCAATGCAGACAATCATAAACCTGCACCACAAGTATATAACGACGTTAGAAGAGAGTTTTTCAGAGAGGAAGTAACAGAAGAAGATAAAGAATCTCGAGAATCTGCTTTAAAACCATACATTTCGTATAAATCAGCATTACATAGACTAAAGAATCGAAATTTACCTCAACCTGAACATCGTAATGAATTAGCATTAAATGGCGAATCGAGAGAAACTATAGATGGCTGTAATTTTATTCTATCTGAAGATGGAAATGGTAAGCTTTATCTTAGTTTATTTTATATTAAAAATGGATTTTACCTGTTCTTTTTATTATTATATCTGATTAGATGATAAAATACTAATTTTTGGAACAACACAATTACTTAGAAAACTATTTGAGGCCAGAGTTATATATTGTGATGGAACATTTAAATCTGTTCCAACGCTTTTTTGCACAGCTATACTCCATTCAATGTTCGATTAACGAAAACATATTTCCTGTATTATACGCTTTACAACCTGATAAAATTTCAAACACTTATAACTGTTTAATAACATGAATTTGTCAACAGTGTATAAGTATGTAAAAAATAATACGTTTTAAAAGATATAATATCAAAACAGTTTAAAATAATATAATTATTTTAAATTATTTATATGTATGCTTGGTTTACAATACCGAAATTAATCAAATTGATTTTGAAATGGCATAAATAAACAGTATTAGACAATCACTTCCAACATCAATAGTTAGATGATGTTTTTTCCATTTTGGTCAAGCTATACGGAGAAAAGTTCAAGAAGTTGGATTAACTACAGCCTATCAAAATCAAGATGATCATAATCATAATGATATAAAGAAGCTCGTAAGAAGACTTAAGGCATAACCATAAGTTCCAATTAATCAATTTGATGATCTTTCGGGTGTTATCTACAAAGAACGTCCTCTAATTCATAATGTAGAACTATTATTGGATTACTTTGTAGAGACTTGGATTGATGACATCAATTCTCGATTTAACAGAGAAATGTGGAATCATTATTAAAACTTAGGACTGAGAACAATTAACAATTTAGAATGTTCGGACGTACAATTTCAATTCCATATATATATATATATATTAAATTTTATTTTTAAGGATGGCATAATGCATTGAATCGTAGAGTAAATCGAATTCGACCGAATATTACTTTTTTGTTGATAAAATAAAGAAAGAACAAACAAAAGTAGAGGATGATCTAATTTTATTAAGAAAAGGTCATGTAATAAACAAAGCACAAAAAATTTATCAAGAGATCAACAATCGTCTTGCAAATTACAAACAAATGGTAGAAAATAACGAGAAGAATTGGCTAGAAAATTTATATGCAGTCACCTTATCTAGAATAGAATTAAACTTTTTTAAAATTATTTTTAATAAAACTAATTGTATAAAATATGGCATTAAACAGTCTTCAACATTGAAATACTACACTTTTTATACAAAATATGCATAAAAACGACGTTTATAAACGAATATTTTTGGGGGGTGTAAGCATCAGGGGGTTAAAACTTTGAAATACAACACTTTTTATCAAATTACACACTAAATATAAGTTTAAAAGTTTATCAATGTTATTTAGAGATGCTTTTTTAAAATTAATTTACAAATCATAAAAGGTCTAACATAAATTACTTAAATAATTGTTTCTATGAGGCGGAGTATTGGGACTAAACCATTTTATGTCGTTTTGAAAGTTAGTACAATTTTTGGGAGGTTAGTGGACCTGAAATTTCTAATATTTTCCAACACTACTCTGTGTACATGGATAAAATTAAAGTTGGTATCTGTTCGATGTTTAAACCATCAATCAAT
Source organism: Phthiracarus crinitus (assembly GCA_034698025.1). Classification (NCBI taxonomy): domain Eukaryota; kingdom Metazoa; phylum Arthropoda; class Arachnida; order Sarcoptiformes; family Phthiracaridae; genus Phthiracarus; species Phthiracarus crinitus. The sequence goes on from JAQGAW010000717.1 coordinate 23,196, forward strand.
TATAGTCAGCTTTTTCGGTTTAATTATAATGCATAATAAAACAGAGGATTAATCTGCCGATCATTATTTATAAGATTTATAAGATGTTTCACTATCTTTTCGAAAATGATTAAAAAATCAATATAATAATTAAAAGTAGCAAATTTTAAATTTATAATGTAATTTCTCAAGTATTGAAGCAAGATTTATAGAATTTAATATTTTAATAAAATTTTGTTTAAATAAAAATATAAAAATTAAATAAAATGATTCAATTTTATTAGTATAAATTTTTTTAAACAATTTTCTAATTAATTATAATATATTTGGCGGTTTGACGGCTTAAACCGCGGATTTGAGGTTTCCGATGAAAATTTTAAAAATCCAAAAACAGTGCGGTTCGGTTTGCAAAATGTCCAACAGTCACAACACAAAATTAACAAAAATACGTGTAATTTGCAGTGTAACGTGTGTCTCAACTGAAGTTTCCCATAAAGTTTTATAGTATGCATATTAGAGCGTCAAATTGTTCAAATAATCAGACCCGACCCGGAAGATCTAAGTTAAGCCCAGCCTGAGCAAAATATAATGTATGGAATTGTTTTGCGATATTAAAATAAACATATTTTTAGTCAAAATATATTTTATTTTATATCTTCAAAATTTCAGCGTAAATACAATAGTTTATCAACTTTAAATAAAAATTGTTTTATTATAAGGAAAATGCAATACTTATTTATTTATTCAATTTTTTTCGCATTAAAAATAGGTCATAGAAAAAATGTTGTAATAAAGTGTTTGTTCGAGAGCTTTTGAAGCACTCGAACAAAAACTTGGTCAATGTTACACAAAAACATTAAATATATTATAAAACGTTTCTTCGCGAATGTCCTCTAAATAAGAAAATTTAAACATAAGTCACGAATTCGTATACGCTATCAATGCTAAAATAACAATCAAATTATTAAATTTTATTGTTTTGTTTTACAGTAAATTATATAATTATTGCTTTAAACACAACTTTATTAATATAATTATTACTTTGATAAATATATAAAATAATTTGAATGCCTCATAAAAAATAATGTTTCGTTAAAACTTTCAATCAGGAAATAATATAACACTTGATATATGTTAAGAATAAGCTATAAAATAATGCTAATTATGAAAAGTATTTGTATTTTGTTTTTCGAATATCATTTCAATAACAATGGTTCTGTGCTATTGATGTGACAAAAAAGTAGGTTTTGGTCAAATGTTTTTTTTGTAAAAGTTGATAGTAAGTCTGTATAATATACTAGTTATTTATGATATTTTTTAAAAATAATTTAATAAGAAATAAATTTCTTTCAAGATTAAAATCATTAATTTTATATTCTATTCATTAACAAAATATTCAATGCTAATTCTATTAAACAAAATATAAATTATCACAAACAATGAAATATTTTAGAAATAAAAAAACATTTTTCATTGAGAATAAAATATAAATAGTCTGAATATTTTGAAAATAATTTTATAAGTTTAAGAAAGTTTTAACAGTTCAGTCAGTACTCAAAATACTTTATAAATTCAAGTAAATTTTTTTTTAAAATATTGAAACGAAGTTTTATTAAATATTTACTTTTAGAAATTAAGGTAAAAATATTGAAATGAATTATTAAAAAATTTTATTTAACTAATATTTTATTTGTGTTATCACAGTCTCGTTTGGAAATCACAGTCTCGTTTGGAAATCACAGTCGTTTGGAAATCACAGTCGTTTGGAAATCACAGTCGTTTGGAAATCACAGTCGTTTGGAAATCACAGTCGTTTGGAAATCACAGTCGTTTGGAAATCACAGTCGTTTGGAAATCACAGTCGTTTGGAAATCACAGTCGTTTGGAAATCACAGTCGTTTGGAAATCACAGTCGTTTGGAAATCACAGTCGTTTGGA